>NXFV01000502.1:0-83723 GCA_002803225.1 Gamarada debralockiae | reverse complement strand
GGGGGGGGGGGGGGGTTACCGCAGGTAATCCTGCGTCGGCGGAGACTGTTTCCGAGCGTTTAAATTTGACTGGGAAAGGGACTGAGAGAGGTCATTGGAAGTTATGGGAGAAGTTCCGACGCTAGATGCAGTACCAAATGGCGAACACCTAACGGCTGACAGGACAGGCTTTAAATACTCTTTGTGTGACGGTCCTGAATAGAGAGTGGCTGGAAGCGGGTATGTGGTTGGTTTGGCGGTCCAGTAAAGCGTCGAAATTGGCGGGTGTTGAATTGGCATCTGAAGGTGAAGTCTTACTGTGCAGATAGACGAAATGACTGTGTGTAAGGCTGATGGTAATAACTACACAATAAATTCCATGTTGACGGGTCCGAGGTGATAATGGCGACGAGCGGCCAGAGAAGTCCGAAAGGGGAGTGAGTCGTGAGGACGAGCAAACATTAATGAGTGACAGAGATGCAGGCAATTTATTAGTAAAGCTTTACGAATGGGACGAAGCGGGAGGTTGAAACAGTGAAAATTTGCGCATCGGGAAGGCAGTTACTCTCGAGCCTTGGATGCATCGACGCATTTCGCAAAGTAAGGCAAGTTTGGCACGGCACGTTCGTTCGATCTTGCGTCGTCTTCCGTTTGAGTTGAGGATCTCACCGAAATCCGAAGTGCTGCCAGCGGGAGATTCGCGGCCGAAGGTGGTTCATGTGTATGCGCGTGAACGGAAGGCTTGCGACAGGAGCGGTGGTTTTTGGAGAGGCAGGATCCGTAGAAGCATGATGCCGTAAGTTGTCGTAAGTGACTGGAAGGCAGGGCGTCGGAGGATAGAAATGGAGGAGATGATTACCTCGGAGGACGGAGACAAAAGTCCAGCCATAGCCCTTAATAATGACCGTGATGCCGTGATAGGATAAACCTAGGCAATAGCTACGAGGTGAGTTGCGTTGTGGAGCTACATGTCGTAGCTCCCGGGTTGCTCTGGAATGGTGCGATCCAGTTCTGTGAGAGATATGGATGGATATGATGCATGTAAAGCACCTAGATAGTCTGAGACTAGAGCTATCTTCACCGCCAAACGCTCTGTTCTCGGCCACAGAGGTTAGAATTTGTACATGTTTTGATAGCTGGTGCCTCGTATAAGTGGGAAAGAAAGTGGAATCATTTGCTTGGAAGGTCCCGGCTCATCAGCGTTGTTTTTGTTGGAGAAACAATGTGCCTGGCTGGTGGAGCTCGATGCTGCGACTGGCTGTTCGTCGCGCTCTGGCGCTTCCTTCTTCGGCGAGGTTCAAGGTTCCGAGGTAGGTAACCTCGTAAAGTAAGGCGCAGCTTCTTTGCTTTGTCTGCCTTCTCAAGAGTTCAATGAGGCTCTGAAGAGGTGAGTCAGGAGAAGTCGGGCAAGAAAGATTCTGTGTGGCATGTGTTCTTGTATCCATCCGAAGTTCGAACATCAGCTTCAGCGTTGGGCATTCAATAAACCTGAGCTCCAAAGCATGACAAGACGAACACTTCTCACCAATCCGCATCCTTCTCTGTGATCCATGTGGTCGCTTCTCCACAGCCTAATGAGCCAGTTTAACGCAAAGCAGATCAAATTAAACCCACTTGTATTGTACCGAAGAGCTAAGGCAATCGATAAGAGTAGCGCCTGCGAGGGACCAAGTGGAGTAATCGAGTCGTGAGGAGCGTCACTCACATGACTAATTCGTTCATTCGGAATGAGGGAAATGGAGAGGTAGAAAATGTGGGAGAAGCCGTGTCCAAGGTGCTGCGAGGGAGGTCAGTTGGTGTAAGAAAAGGAAAAGGGTCTCTCAAAAAAGCATACCTAATTCCTGCGCAATACCTACCAAGGTTCTTCTGAATCCGGCCAGAACATACTCTTCAAACAAATTCCATAAGATAATCCATTCACCAATTCTCTTTGCTTTGAATCCATCCTGTCCCTCTTCAAAAAACAAATACAATTAATTCATCTCCCTCCCAATTTACTGAAGAAAGTTTCAGCCGTGGAGTCAAAGTAACAAAGTTCCCTCAGTTACCGGCAGCAAGAAACAGCCAGACCCCCTCATGTCCACCGCACTTGTGATCTAGCCTTGACCACCACCACCACTCAGTTCCAGTCACACCTCACCAGCTCCGCAGAGCATACAAACCTGCACCCGCCTCAATTTGCACTCCTTTGAACCTTCCTGCCATACCATCCCGAAGTGAATACGTCGATCAAATCTATACGACAACGCATCTTGTCGTCTATCTTCCCCATAACTCGACTCTATCGATGACCTAGCACAACCACTACCATCTTTACGAGGGTCACGTACCGTCCTCTGCCGCGCCTATCCACGAAACGCCGACTGCATAGTCTTACGTCTTGACACAACAGAACTGAGGAGGTGAACCCGACGTCTTCTTTTTAAGAAGCGTTGAGGCTGCCATAATTATTCGAGTTTCTGTTCGAGGGGCCACAGCGGGGTCATGGCAGATCCGATGGATTACACCATGGATGAAGGGCATGGGCAGCCACCACCAAATCCGAATGCCGTTCCTCAATGTCAGTATCAGCAGCCTCATAACCCACCGAATTCGAATTCCTTCCCTCCTCAATCCCGGGATGCCCACCACTATGACCCGGTCCATAATACGGAATCGTGGCATAACGCCAACGGAACTGGTGCACAGAGTCGACCTCCTCTTCCGTACGCAGGACCGCACAGTATCTCGCAATGGGCAACACCGGCATATAGTAGTTGGCAGGGTTTTGGCGAAGCACACAGAGGATCACAAGGGCCAGATGTACCAGCGTATCCACAGCAGCCTGGATTCATGGGTATGCCGCATCCTCCATGGGGCGAAATGAGAGGCTATGAACCACAACCAACGTCTTTCGGTTACATTCCGGGAATGTATGGAGGAAACGGAGCTTCATCTGAGCCAAGTGCTGCGGGAAGAAGCTCTCTAACAGCTTCTACGCATGCACATGGTTCTCCCATGAGACGCTACCCGAATGTTGGACAGTTCCAGGACGAGTATGTTCGACGACCACCGAGGACTCGAGAAGACGCTGTGAGAGCCTTGAACTCACGGTTACGGGAGGAAAGGGAAGCAGCAAGTAAGCAGACCTACAAGGCATATTTGCTACTGTTAAGCATCGAAACTAACTTGACTTTAGGTCTCACTCAAAACCCCGGCTCTTACGACTATATTCACAGCCATTCCCTAGATCCTTCTCATCCAAGACGCCGTAACAATCCGGATTGGGATTCTGAGGATGACGATGATCCGTTATCAGCCCCAGACTCAGACATCTATACGAATCCATACCGGGCTGGTCTGCTGTTCAATAGCGACATGGATGATGAACGGCGTATGGCAGCTGCACGTGGAGCTCTGGCAGCTGGAAAGAAAGTCCCCTCTAGAGAGTTCGTAGCCTCACTGGAGAAGTTGGACCCTAAGGACCTGAAGGAGGCGGATAGAAGTGAGTTCTGGCAACCACCGTTTCTTCTTGAAGCAGAGTATATTGCTAATGCTTGATAGCTTGCATGATCTGCTACAACGAATTCGGCATTCAAAATCCAGACGGCATTGTTGAACAGCCAATTCGCCTGCCCAAATGCAAACACGTCTTCGGAGACAAGTGTATAAAGAAGTGGTTTGAGGACTCGGACAGCTGCCCATACTGCCGTGATAAACTCCCATCCGAACAGTAAGCGTATTCCAGGCCAGGTCCTCAAGTGTTAAAAAGACACCTGAGATCATCTCACATATCTCAATCTTTCTTCAAAGAATGAGGCTAATTTGAAATCTCACAGGGTACACAGAAAGCACCCAAATATCGATTCCCTATATCAGTCTCAGTCACGAAGGGTCCACCTAGCAGCAGCCGCCGCTGCCCAGGCGCATAGTGCTAGGTCCCGCGCTGGCTATCCATCCAGGACTTCGGATGAACTTAGTTATGGAAGGTAAGATCCGATACGTTATATGGTTCTTCTATCCTTACTTACTTTTCCATAGTGCTTCTAGTCAGTATTTCAGACATTCCCAAGAAGATTACCACTACATCATGAGGGGAAGCGGGGCACCCGATGCATGGTCTTATTCACCAAACAGATCGAGAGATTCGCCAGAAAATCGACGACGTCAAGCTCGAGGTAGAGCCAGTCTAGGCCGGCCAACTTCAGTCGGTTCAGCGAGACTCGTAGCTTCGGGTCCTCCCAATCCCCAAAATGTTCAACGGGCTCATCTTCAAAGCATAACACCGAACACTCTCAATTCAGTCCCCGCAAACGCACCACGCAGATCCATCACTCCAGGCTTGAACAGGCAACCCTCAAATGGTTCTGCACCAACAGTCGTGACTCCCCCGCGCAGTAGACTCTCCGAAGCTTCTTCATCCTCTTCTGAAGAGGCATCTCCACCAGTTGCAGTAGGGTCTGGGGTAGCTGCTGGGGAACACCACTCACCACCGGGGGCCGCTCGTCCATACCGGGACTATATCAACAACTGGGCTGATCCGTATGGCAGCTATCTTACTCCGAGCGAGCCAGGTTACTTCCCACCAGGACGGCCCCCAAATTCAAGAGCAGATATGGAACACTCTGGACAAATGACCTCTGGAGGTCGGCCCTCTGATTCGAATTTCCCCCAACCCCTAGGAGATGTGAACTTTACGGGCAACGTTCATGAAGCTTTGAACGGAAACCGATGGTCGAGATAACTCTCCCCATCCCCCACCTCTACCCCAGAGGGCTACATAGCAACAGCAACCCAAATTGGCAACACACCGCACACTCCAAATTCACAGCGCACTTCTCTCACTCATGCAATCAATGGTTTTTTTCATTTTCTTCGACTATATGCAACGGCAGGACTGGGCAGGACTGGTTATGATATGGGTAGGGAGTAAGCTAGGCATATGGCGCAAATTGGAGAAAGCGGGATTGCATACGAATGACTTGGCTCTATCTGGATCTTCTTCCTATTCTAATGACATGAAGTGCGAAGATTGCGAAAGATCGGACGGGATCTGGGCTGTTGCTGGCCATAGGCATAATAGGTAGCCTTTACAGACGTGCTAGGCAAAATGAATCATATGTTGAGTGTATAACAAGGTGTTGTGTGATATGAGACGGGTGAGATGGGCGACTGATTGTGAACAATCAATGTAGTCCAGCCAAGCTCTCTTGATGAAAGTCCCAAAGTAAATGGATGATGGTCAATCGCAAAGTGATAGCTTCCAAAGCAAATGAGTATTTGGAGGGAGTCATCACACTTGCCGTTCTTAAATCTCTCAAATGAGTGGCAGCCCATCAAAAAGTTGGGAGTTCAAAGTGCATGAATGGTTCAAAGAATATCTGTCCTGCTTAGACGTTGCGTTTTGAGATACAAATCAGACAGATGATTCGATGTGGAAAATTCACACTGAATGGGCGGTGCGTAAAGAGGAGCGGATGGCTGCGCATTTCTGAGCGTTTGAAACAGATGGGAGATTCAGGAAAGTTCAAAGCTGACGAGCGATTCACGAGATCGCAAGATGAGAGCTTCAAAACAGAAGAGTGATCAGCCCTGCATTGATTCGCCTCTGACAGACTAGTATCCTTAGAGAAGAGAACATCCACCATCTATCTTCTATTCAGCAAATCAAACTTCCAGTCGCGCAATCCTCGCAGCCGCACCCCTGGCATCCTGTCGTCTGGCAGCCTCTCGTCTAGCAACCCTATTCGTTCGAGGGGTAGGAAGAGGAGCAGCCAAACAATCAAGTAGACGCTTCATGTGCGGTTTTGCGATCTTGTAACTGATGAAGAAACAGATGATTGCCAGGACAACACCGAGGATGGTGAACATAACGGCGTAGCCATATCCGACTTGCTGCGTATACTTTCCGATGAGGGTGTGTATGTCCCAGGTAGTGGTTGGGTATGCGGAGGGTGGAAATTTGGGCCAGATATAATCGATGGTGGTGCTTGCTGAAGAGGCCATTTTTTTTTGGTAATGGAACCCGCGTTCATGGGAGGGTTTTGGGTGAAATGTGACTAAGTGAAGTGTTCGTAACCAGCAGAAGTGCTCGAGGTCGACGACGCGAAAGTGAAACGAGAACAGATCTTGATCGGAGAGTTGAGATCTAACGATTGCGGAGAGCTCCAGGTGAACGGGAACGATCTCGACGTTCTTCACGGGTTCTTGGCTCTACTATGTTGGTAGCAAGAGGCTGATCACCTTGTCAGCTTGTTGCTCGACTGTCAAGATTCGATATCTTCTCTTCGAGAAGTTCACTTACGTTGATTGGGAAGTGGTCACGGCCTTCAAGGAGATCTGGAGGGTTTGGAAAGTATCGTGGTCGAATGTAGTCATCAAAGAGGAAGAAGGTCAACAGGAAAGCAAACCATCCAATGCCGCAACTATAGACGACGCCAATGAGTGTAATGCCGATGGGGAATGAGGAAGGGGTATTGGAGCAGCGAGGATATTAAGATTGCTATTCTAGGAGAAGTGGCAGTTCTAGGACACCGGCAAGCCTAGCTCGAGTGCATTCGTGTAAGGGGATAGTCAGAAGAAGGAGCGCCGGCGGTAGATGGGGCCCGAAGAGGCAGGTAGGCTTATCGACGCAAGGAGAGGGTGTGGCGAGGAGTATAGATCTTCATATGAGCTTTATTTCGACAGCTGGAGCATTCTTATTAAGCCACAACTCCGGTATTTCGCAGCTAACCCCGACTCGAGTATAGGCTCCTGGGGTTTCAGTCTGCCGTAAAATTAACCCGTGGAAGTAGTCTTCCTCTCGAAAACGTCCTGTCATGGTATGACATGTACTTATTGTGAAGAAGAACAGCTGATCCCACTCGTTGTATATGAATTGGTCAAGAAAGACCACTGGGCGGCATTTTGTGTCTGCCCATTCAGGAATATCCACTCTCCTCTTCCGAGGCACGTCTGCGAGCTCTAACACACGCTCTCTCTCAAGGTCCAGTTTCCCCTCCCAGAACATGGCTGCGAAATTTGAAACCTGGTAGTAGAGTAACTTCATCGAGTAAAGCTGCCCTCTCAATTTGATATACGCATCATCTACCTGGCCATATTTGTTTAATCCACGTACGCTGGAGAACCACGTGACTAGCTTGCAGGTTGGTCTCCGATTTGGAAGAAAGAATACTTGTTCGAGGTAATTAGTCCACGAGAAGGTCGGCGCAAATACTTTGGCTGCCTTGAAAGGTTGGTCAGCAGCTGGCATATAGATCCCAATACCGATGTTAGCGGAGGCCATAGAGGGATCTTTAAGATACTAGAGAAGCTGATCATGAAGCTCTTTGGTCCATAACCCCGCAATATAATCTCCAGGATCAAGAGCTTCTGCAAGCTTGGCCAGGCCTGCAAGGGCAGGGAGTCGATCTTTCTCATATGTAAGATCTAAAGGCGAATAGTCCGTCAAAGTCCTGCACCATAGGCTCCCAAAAGTAGTTGTGCTCTCTAACTTTCCAGAAATTGCCATACTTACCAAGTCTTTAGATGTGGATAGTCCATATTTCTTTCGTCAATTTCAGCACATTCGCAACTATCCCCGCTCCGACATCTGAAGCAGAGCTCCTTATCGCCAAAGATGAGTGTTCTGGGAGCGAGAAACCGTTCCTGGAAGCACCAAGCCCTATACCAGAGTCGATCATCCCGGAATTGAAGAGGTATAGCGTCGATATGAGTACCGTGATCAATATGCTGACGAACATGGACTGGTATAACCTCCCGAGTTTTTATGGTAAGTGAGAATTTCTCAAATCCTTGCCGGTTTGAGAGAAAACCCGCAAAACTGTCCTTGGCCCGAGAAGCAGCGATGACAATCCACGAACCCGTGTAAATGCTACCCATTTTGGTAGCTTCAGTCTCCCAGTCCTGATTGTTATCCTGGATTATGCACAAAGAGTCTATCCACAGATACTGCAATCCTAGCCAGCGTGTGACCCTGATAGCGTCTTGAAAAGTGGGAGCGATTTCGGAGTCAGGAATGAGGTCGTATCTCGAAGTGACATTGGCTTTTGTAGTGACGAAAGGCTTTCGGTCTCCCCATGAATGGCTAAGGGCGGCGTATTTGATGTCTGATGAAGTCGAAGCCGAAGCTGAAACCAGCTTTGAGACGTTGGACCCATTTGCGCCAACGTGAATCAACCTCTCAGGGAGTTCAGCGGATTGAGAACGAATGCAAACCTTGTGGTTGTTGACACAATGATCAATCCAACCTTGGACCGTCCTGAGCGTAGCATCCGTTAAAGGGTTGGCAGCGATTTCCCTTAGCTGTGGCAGAAGTGTCATCGAACCTTTCGAACCTAAAGATTTATGAGCCTGAGAACAACCGCACGATTTGTGCAGCACACAACTGCTGCCTTGCCAATTTTGGTAATGAAGACCCAAGTAGTCGATAGGTAACCAGACTGTCCCGTACACGTACCTAATGGGGTATAAAACTCCAGTTTTGGCTGATGTTCCCCGTAGTCAAGCACCAATCGGTTCCTACCGTAAAACCGGATGGCGATAACGTCTTTTGCTTCTGTTTCCGGTACCTTGAAACAATTTCTTGCGTTGGCAAGTAGGTTACATAGAGTACAGCCGCTATTTTTCCCATTTAATAAGTCGGCGTAGCTGGTTGACGGGTCTTGTGACCTGAATCCATCAGTCCATTTTGATTCATGACCATCAAACTTCAACAATGGTTATGTGGAACATGACTTGCCGTCCCCGAACTTATTATGGTATCGAGCAAAGATTGGCTGGCAAATAGAGCAGGCCAACTCGACGATGCCTGGATGCTCCGATTTCATGGTCGCCGCGTTGACTTCAGACGAATCTGCCATTTCGATTCCCTCTGCAAGACGCGGATAGAATGTCTGAGTGCGAGACTCGAGCAGCCTAACAAATTCAAATGCTTCCTTGACAAGAATGTAGGTATAAAGGCTGAGGGAAACTTGGCCAAGTTCGTGCTCAGATGGAGCCTTCGTATTGTGAAGTTATAAAGGAATCAGCACCAACAAACAGAAACAAGGACCAGAAGTACAAGTTTTAATTCCAAAGATTGTCAACACAATAAGGCCGCTGTCTGAAATCCTGAGACATTCGTGCGGGTGGTACTTTCATTGGTCCACGGTGGCGGTGGCTTGGAAAATGGCTCGTGGAGGGCCATATTCGGAAGTATGCTGGCTATGTTGAAGAAATCATTGTCGAGGACTGATGAGATGAAGCCGACACTGGTGCACCCTATTACTTGCTCGATCCCTAGTCCTAGTATCAAATGTATTGATCCCCACTTTTCAAATTTTTACAATCCGGCCACCGGTCACGTATGCCATCATTCCACGATTGGGAGATTGATAATAAGAGGGTATGGGCATTGTGGAACGGGCTCATGCATAGGACGGCAAGTAGATAGGGATGGATCTTGGGGAAGGCACTGAGGGATCAAACCGTCGAGGCGGAATCTTCTCGCCGACGCTCAAAAGAATCGAAACAACTTTTCTCTTCTCAAGTAGACTTCATTGTAAGGGAAAATGCGATTTTATATGTGGTACTGTCGAATTTTAGTTCTGAAGTTGAAGGAGCGATCCTGGAAGATTGAGCAGACATGATCACGTTGCCACGGCTTGATGCAGGACTCTGTTTGTAGTTAGAATCACGAGAGAAATGTCTTTTCCGGGCCATATAATTTTTGTTCAGGACTTTCAATACTTCCCTTACTTCCCTTGGCCAGGGATTACTAGCTCTTGCATTCTGTTCTTGGTCATTATGTCGGAACCTCTCTGACATGAAAGTACCTTTTATTTTGTGAAAGTGAATCATTCTGCCAGCCTTTTACTTGACTGATGGCACTTCGCCTTCATGCTTTGTTGTAAATCCCTCTGTAGGGAAATCTGCGAGAATGAGTCATTCAATGACGAACGGCTGCTCTGTCACATGAAAGGGCAGCATCTCTTCTTGGGCCAAGAACTTTCCAATCGATCTTGAACATCCGCTTTTCCCTCTCCTGTATTGCAATCGACATCGATGGCCTCCCAACTTCTTCCTATCCAATCTCAGCTCTTTTCAAGGGACCTCAGCCTCGGAGTTGTGGTCATCATGTTGCGAAAAGCCGCGTCGTTCGGTGCGAGGGGCGTTGTGCGCAGTACCATCTGGAGCTCTTCGAAGGCATACTTCAACCGGACACCTAAGGTGTGTTCCTTGCTCTAGTCATAAATACTAATCTTCAACAGCTCTACTATCCCGTATCTCATGGTCAGAAGCGCCATTTTCACAAATTGCACCCAAAGGAAGCCCTGGGTCGAAGAAAGAAGTACCCAATGCAAAGCCCAACGCCAAGATAGGGGCCGAAAATCGTTTCAATAGTCTGAGCGGACCGAGTGATTCCTGATAGAGTGTACGAGTCTACTCTCCGTAGCTATGTTGAAACTTACAAAGTAATCACTCGGTATTCATCAAAAAGGGGTAGCGGCAACTTTGCCTTTTGAGAACAGTCATCGAATTCCGTATAATATCTACAGCTTTGCCCTCTCCTTCGCGAGTGTTCTCGCCTTCTGCAAATGAGTCCAAGCAAGCCTTCCCATAGGATGCCTCTGCGTTGCATTATCCTTTGCCTTTGCACTGCTTGCCTGTCTGACCGCCCACCGTGCCGCGATACCTTGGTAGATACACGTTGCCCTGAAGAACCCGAACGCAGTTCCCCAAGTTAAGTCTGGTCTTGGGTCGTACCCTGAAACTTCCGCATACCAGCTAACAAGATCTTCCTCCGTTGGAAGCCCCGGTGTTACACCTTCTTTGAAATGTGGCAGATGTCGGACGTCCGTTTCGTCTTTTAGAAAGTAGGGAGTGAGTAGGTTGACGAGATCGGACAATGGGTGGCCGATGGTTGACATTTCCCAACTGTTTCCTAGTTAGCAGATATCAAATACGCCCAAGAACAGGTACTTACTCTAAAATGCCAATGACTCTGGGCTCTGTCTTGTGGAAGACCAAGTTGTCGATTTTATAGTCGCCGTGGATAGGATTTCCCCGATCCTTGGGTTGGTACTTCTTGTCTTTAAAGAATTCTAGGATTTCCTCGATATGTGGTATTTGACCTACAGCTTCCCCTGTGTCGACGTCTTTCGTGGCTGCTTGTGCTACGCTAATCGTGGCAAAGGTTTTGATTTGACGGTCATAAAAGCCTGACGGTTTGCCAAAGCTCTCGAGGCCAACGTCTTTCGGGTTGATTCGGTGAAGCTTGGCCAAGGTTCGGATTGCATCGTGCCACCTGGATACTTCTTAGCACAGTCTCTCGCCTTATTCACAGGATGTCTTACATCTCTGTCCATTCGGCAGGTGTCACATCTGGCATTGCGGGATCCTCAATGATCCTCCCATCCAGAAACTCCATAATATAAAACGGCGTGCCAACAACCTTGGAATCCTCGCAAAGACAATATGCCTTTGGCACAGGCACATCGGTCTGTTCCAAAGCATGAATGACCCGGTATTCTCGCTCAACTTGATGTGCCGTCTTAGAAACCAGCTTTCCAGGAGGCTTCTTGCGCATAACAAATTTCATGCCATCGCTTGCCGTAAGTTGATATGTAGGATTTGATTGACCAAAACCAAACTACAGAAGCATCAGTCAATACTGCGTAACAGACTTCAGTAGAGGGGGGGAAGACCTGTTTAACGTCGATGGGAATTTTGATTTCTGGGACATTTTTGGAGATGTACCGCTCCAGTGATGGGATATCGATAGGCTGCCTCACGACACCGGCCATTGTGATTGTGTAGAGTAATCACAGAGGATGAAGTAAGAGAAGCCGTCATCTTGAGGGAGACTTTGTGGTCGTAGATCTAGGGGAACAAACCTCGGCCTCGGCTAGTCTGACGACTCTGTGGAGTAGACGCTAAAATCAAAGCATGAAAGTTAACGCTCGGACCGGGAAAGACCGCAGGGAAACATTGGTCTGTGATGGCTTCATCAAACTTCCGAAATGGAGCCTTTAGAAGTCGCACATGTTCAATGAATTTCATGGTTTTCATGGGCACATGATACAATACCAATTTGAGTGGCAAAATATTGATATTTTCAGAAATAGGTTGGGACAGTGCCTCACTAGGGTAAGGTACCCTGAGAGCCTCAGAGAGAGGGCTGACCCGATCACGTTACCAATAGTGTAACCTTTTTCCCAAGGCAGGATTCTTGATCACCGAACTGATCTCATAATAGTACAGTAATTATGCTACTTGTACAAATCCACGTTTTCGTCCACTCTTGACACCCTCATCATCCCAAGTGTCTTCATCGACATAATCTTTCACTTCCTTTTGCTTCACTTTCGCCGTGATAACCCGCAAAGCTGCAAGGTTAAAGCCTATCTCATCCTTCTGTCTCTTCAGAGAAGCTCTCAAGTTGCCTTTGATCCCCTGAAGCATTGGCTTCATCGTCTTGCTGGCCACAATCTGGCGGTGATGAGTCTTCAGCATGAAGAACAGGATGCGGCAGGTCAATGAGATATTCATTGACCTCATCGCGAAGATGTTTAGGAAGGTGAAGAGCGACGGGACCATAACGAAGGGAAGAACTAGTAACGCATCCCGAAGTGCTGCAGCTTGGATCTTCTGGAGCACGTTCAAGACATGTTCTTCGGCGCTGATACCGCCCAAAGCCATAAAGAGGGGGTTTCGTTGCGGTGGAGCGATGTTTGGCTGGGTAAGTTTTGCAGCCTCCCATTCATCCATCAGTTCTAGGTCGGCCATACCGATCTCCAAAGCTTCTGCGATTTTCTCCCCTGCCATGAGTGTCTCCACAGTTTGCTTGCCTGAAAGATCCGGTCAGCATTAATCAATCCAGAAACTCGTCGATAAAGTACATACCGGCGGCTCCAACCTCCTCGTCCTTATCTTCTTCCTGCTCCAGGGAGGTGGTCAAGGTACTTTGGTACAATTCCTCGAGCTCTTTATCTCTCTCTTCCTCCAAAAATATCTGCTCGTCCGTTTGCTCCCAGACCCGTATACTCTTATCATGGCTGGCACTGACAAGAAATTCTCCCGTCCTACTGACAGCAAGAGCCCAGATCTCACCGTGATGTCCATCCAATCTCTGGATTTGCTCGAACTTGTCGCCGTCCCAGTACTTGATCATCCGGTCCTTGCTACTGCTGAAGAAGTGGTGTCCGTTGCCATCCTGGTTGTGAGGGACAAAGGCAACTTGCAGAATACTGTCTTGATGGGCGAAGAAAGCTTTGTGACAGTCGCCAAAATCGAGACCCCATAGCCGCACGTTCTTGTCAGCAGAGCAAGTAACAATAAGCTTGCTGTCGAATGAAATGTCCATATTCAGAACGGGTAATTTGTGGCCATAGAGATTGAGAAACAGTTTCAGCGAGTCGACGAAGAACACCTTGACTGTGTTATCCAGAAGAGCAACAGCGAGAAGCCGAGAATCTGGTGAGAATCGAACACTGAGAATGTCATCCGAAACCTTCAACGTTCTTGTATGAGCCAGCCTCAGTCGCGGAGTGGTTCGTTTCGTTCCTGGAATCTCTTCTTGGAAAACCTCGAAGTTCCAAAATTTGGCTGTCTTGTCCGCGCTCCCCGAGACCAAAGATCGGCCATCTGGGTGTACATGTAGAGACCAAACCGCACCTTCGTGCGCTTGTACGGTGTCGAGCATTGCAGCTGAAGCCACATCAAAAAGTTCCAACTCCCCAGATTTGGTGCCAACAACCACAATCTTGTCTCCAGGAAGAAATGAGCAACATAAAGCGTAGCCGCATTCAAAATTTCGAATATTGCTTCTTGTTCGCACATTCCAGATCTTGAGACCACCATTGGATGCAGACGCTAGCATCCTGTCATCCGAGCTGAGAGCAAGCGCTCTTATATCTGCTCTGTGGCCAGGCATATCCACCAGACCACTTCTTGAGTAATCGGGCATTTCATCGCTCTTCGTTTTCTTGGTCTTGTCCTTCGTTGGAACCTTGAAGACTTCGAGCTGGTTGTTGGTGGTTGACAGTATAAATTCGATGGGCTTTGAGCTTTTGGTTCGAATCCAATCAAGCGAACGAACCTTGCCTCCAGTCCTCACAATAACGTGTGGAACGAAGAAGTCGGTGATCTCAGCACTTGGAATATCCTCGGTCTTCTCGTCCGCCTCTGGAACATCTCCATCCAAGTCCATCGCCTCTCCAGTGCCTTCATCACGACTTGGTTTCGCTCCAGCCTTTTCCCTCCTTCGTTTACGCTTCCGCACCAAGACCTTTTTCACTTCGTCCTCCGACCGTATCCTCCATACTTCCACAGCTTTTTCCGATCCATGGACAGCAAAGTAATCTTGCTGGGGGTGAAATCTAATTCCAAGAGCTTTGTCCTTGCCCTGACGATGGAGTACACCTCGATTGGCAAGATAGCGGATATCAGGAGCATTAGTTACTCGCTGTGTATACCTGTAAAGGCCAGCAGCATCGATAGACCAAACCTTTAATTCCCCATCATTACCCGCTGTGATGCAGCCACTATCATCTGGGGTAAAACCTAGTGCCCAGCATTCTCCGTTTGTCTGCGCAACATGGGTTTCAATGCAATGCTTTGAAGCCACATCCCAGAGCTTGATCAGCGCATCCTTGCCGGTCGTGATGAGAAACCCGTCAGAGATGATTGAGTCATCGTGAACCGTGGCTATCGGCTCTCCGTCTTCTCCATATTCTTCTGGGGCTTCCGGTTGTAGAAATTTTAGGCCGGTAATCTGGTCCTTGTGTCCTCTCAACTTGAATTCCCCTCTCTCCTCTATTAAATCCCATAGCATCAGATCCGTGTCTTTCGAACCACTTGCTAACCTGACTCCGGCTTTGTCG
Organism: Gamarada debralockiae; assembly: GCA_002803225.1. NCBI lineage: Eukaryota > Fungi > Ascomycota > Leotiomycetes > Helotiales > Hyphodiscaceae > Gamarada > Gamarada debralockiae. The sequence goes on along the minus strand of NXFV01000502.1, from coordinate 68,901 downwards.
AAAGCAAGGGCTGTAATCGCTGATCGGTGACCATTGAATCGCACAATGACAGTGGCAATCTTTGAATCCCATAGTCTAATGCTTCCATCTTCGTACCCTACTGCGAAAAGATCTTTGTCCGCCGTGCTCTGCGCAATAGCAGTCACTTGAGATTTGCAGTCATTATCCCTCCATCGACTCAGCAGTTCGCCCTTCTTGATATCCCAGCATAAAACTTCTTCGTTGGCAGCGGTGACAGCTCGTCCGGAGCCAGTGCTTCTGCTAGTCGTGGAGGGGTCTGCAATCCAAACAACATCTGCGGTGCTTCCTGTGACGAGTCCAAAAGTTTTGGATTGCTCGAATTTCCTGGTAAATTGTGGTTAGCCATGCGCTGCACATTGGATTTCTCGGAATTGTGAAACTTACAAGTAGGATTTGCCCATATTTCATTCTGCACCAAATGTTGTTGATCTCGAAAAATGTAGGACTTCTGCGATAAATTAATTTTCAAAGCACGATAAGAGAAGCTCTTGCCGCTTTATGGCAGACGCTGGGGCCCACTTATCCAAGCCCCTCGTCAGCCTACAACACACAATAACACTGACAGAACCTCACAAGACCAGACCAAGAGCAACGATAAGGCGGAGCGCATTCAAGATGCTTCTCCTCGATTATCAGAACGTACTGATACAGTCTGTACTGACAGAAAGATTCTCTGGGTATGTCAACCCAACCACTTCACACAATGCTCTCTCTAATTCAAGCAGAGCCCCCCCCGTCAACATCGACCAGACCGTCTCCGACTTCGATGGTGTTACCTTCCATATCTCGACCCCGGAATCCAAGACCAAGATTGTCGTTTCTATTCAAGTAAAGTGTTACAATGAGCTATTGAAGTACGGGGCACAACAGGTCCTTGAGCGCGAATACGGCCCATATGTCATTGCGCCGGAAAGCGGGTACAATTTCTCAATTCAGGTTGACTTGGAAAGTCTCCCAGAAGACAAAGGTTAGATTTCTGCGGGGTGATTTGTGAGTCCATGTGCTCATGTTGAGCTTGATTAGAAGCACGAGACGACCTGATCCGGAGAGTCTCTCTATTGAAGCGGAACGCAATGGCCGCACCCTTCGAGCACGCATTCGACGAACATCATAAACTGTCAGAGGAAGCATCTAAGTTCACATCCGAAGAGGCGCCACAAGGAGTCAGAGAAGGAGGGGAGGTTATGGCGATTCATTACCGCGACGAAGAAGCCATCTACATCAAGGCTAGCCACGACCGAGTCACTGTGATCTTCAGCACAATTTTCCGCGAGGAGACAGATAGAGTGTTTGGTAAGGTCTTCATTCAGGAGTTCGTTGATGCGCGGAGGAGAGCCATCCAAAATGCTCCCCAGGTGCTGTTCAGAACCGACCCCCCACTTGAGCTTCAGAATGTCCCTGGTGTGAAGGACTCGGGAAATGGAGAGATTGGCTATGTAACCTTTGGTATGCCTTCCATGGCTCTTTCATCATTCTTAGCTAATTTCTAGGGCAGTCCTTTTCCCACGGCATTTGACTCGCCAGCGACGAGACGAAGTTATATCACACATCCAGACCTTCCGCGACTACTTCCACTACCACATCAAGGCATCAAAGGTAAACCCTCCCGTCTTTTGGTCCGGAAGTTTGTCCGCTAAACGATCATAGGCATACATTCACTCTAGAATGCGCAGACGTACGGCAGATTTCTTGCAAGGTAATTCCATTGAGGCGGAAGAATCCATTCATGAGCTGACTATGACCAGTCCTCCGAAGAGCACGACCTGAGAATGAAGAAAAGGAGAGAAAGACGGCCAGTGGACGCACTTTCAAGGTACAAGGAAGTTAAGCGGAATGTTGATGATAATTGGGGTATCAAAAATACAAAGTACAAAGTTATGATGGCTATTCTGGCTCAGCTTCCCAATGACAACGCCTATGCGTCCAACTTCCCGGGTACCATCCAATTTCAAGCCCCAAAGCACATCCCCTACCAGCTTATCTTGCCTTTGTCGTCCTTATACATGCTTGTGTATACACCACCACCTTGGCTGCAAGGATGTTAGAATCAGGATACCAAACCACAACGTCTAGTGGAGACCGCGATACAAGGCAACGGGGCAATGAAACGGAGACATACTTCGCATGATCCCATTTCCTTTGTTTCCTTCGTCGTTCCATTTCTTCTCTCTTCAAGGCCTTTTCGTGGGTTTTTCGTCTCTCAACCAGCTTAAATGTTTTTAATTCTTCAGACGACAGACCCTTGACCGCTGTATCCTTTCCACCAAACTGAGCTCTCGTCCTTTCAAAGAAAGAAGAACTCATGAGCCTATGATCTTAGGGCTTGTATGGACGATTACTGATGCACGAACGGGATGGCAATGAATCGAATTTATTGGTAGTTCTTCAGATAAAGATCCAGACTGAGATGAAAGCAGTATTGCATTTCAGAGCCAACTTCGCGATTTAAATCTTTCTTCTCCTTTTGTATTTACATAAATGCGGTGTGCCAAGATAGACAGTGAGGAGGATTGGGCAGATGGTGTCTTGACAAGGCTAACATCGTTCTTGGCTATCGATCTGGGGCCCCTCAAAATCGTCTGCCAAACAACAGACGTCACTTCTCATGAAAATAATCAAATGTAGCTGATATGTTCAATAATTACAGCATGGGGAGAGAAAATGACTCATTATAGAATCGCTCAGTTCGTTTGAGCGACAAAAGCACTTTTGGCCTAGTGTGTGAATTGTGAAAATTGAGCAACTTGACAGAAACAGGAACCTTATCACTTCCATCCTTACTTAATGGAGTAAATGCATTCAAATAAAAGGTTAATTCTACGTTTGTCTGTTACCTTCTTAAACCATAGTAGCCCTCATTCTCTTTTCTGAGTGATTCAGTTGCTACCCCGGATCACGTGCTTGAATTGCGCTGAACTTAGTTCGCTTGATAATTCCTTCTCACTTTCAAGACGTGTTTTTGGATACGGGCAAGAGATGAATATTTTTTTTTCTTTCTCAATGTAAACAGCCATTCGATTCCGTTTATACCTACAATTGCCATTCTCCAATTCTCTCCGCCAGCGATCAATTCCTCAGGTGAAAGCAACCAGCGCCATACTACCCGCCACGCTGAGTCCCACAACCGCCCCCCTAGCAATAACGCTCTTATTCTTAAAATTCATCGCAAAAGTCCCAAACCAAATGTCTAATCCCATTAATCGAATGAATCGTGAACGGCATCGCAACAGCAAACTTCGCAACAACCTTAAGCGTCACAGGCAAGAGATCCAAACGCTGCTGTCATGAAGGCAGAATTCATGGGCCAGCCAAACAGGGGGGAAACGAGATATGCGGCGCCGAATACGAGAGACTACGCAGCCGGTGATGCGGTTCAGGCTCGAGAGGATCTAGGGAATTTGCGGTTTGTAGATTGAGAAACGGGGCGCCGCTTGCGTTGAGCGACGAGGATTTGGTAGGAGTCGGCTGGTGTACGCGCTACTAGTCGAGTCTGCATCACGCTAACATTGCAGGAGCGGCGAACTTCTTCATGGCCATCTGCGAGATCATTGAAGGATTGCTGGCAGCAAGTCGACGTAGCGACTGCTGGGTAGCTCTTTGTGCGAACATTTTGATTGAATGGATTGCTCTCCTATCGCCAACGACACAATAGCTGAATGTTGATTGAGTTCGAAGCTTTGAAGATATTTGTCGGAGGGGTTGTGGCACAGTCGCAAACGCGTCGTTCGGAAGCTTGACAGGGCACGATTTTTCGGAGATCAGGGAGCTTATTCATAACTAGGTGTTGCTACCATATCACACATTGTGGTGCGTCTGAAGAGGGAAGCTAGCTACGAGGGAAGCATCTGGGTACAAAGGGCGCTAGTACAGTCAAACTTGGTCATTGCGGACTGGTTCATACCGGAATTCTTATTATATCGGCGAGAGACTCTTAAATTTTAGGTGGCTATATCGGAAAATCTTGATATAAGCTATTCCGGAATCAAATTGTGAGGATTTTTAATGTATTCCGATATGATGAGGTACATAAAGTAAGTGGGAAGCCTTTAGATATAGGTATTTTTGCCCCTATTTTTAGGCAAGATCGTAAAATTCCTTAGCAAATCTAGGATTTTGGCCTCTTACTTTACCGGAACTCTTGTGATATCGGAATGAAACCCTCTGGTTCATTGTTCCGTGATGACCAAGTTTGACTGCAACGAGAGCACGTGACACCCCAACGCCTTGAAGCCTATGGTTAATCGGGTCTAGTTGTATCTAGCGCCACTTTCAAAATTACTTTTACTCTGCATCTGAACTTCTTCACACAAAACCCCACACAACCCACCACAGACAATCATGTCTGACGCCGATTTTGAGTCGATCAGGAAGCTGCAAGCTGAGCGGAATGCCGCTTCTGCTGGTAAGAAGGGGTCAAAGACGTTTGATCCTTCAAATCAACGAACTGATGTCTCAACCAAGGCCTCCCTGACTGAAAGCTTCGACACAACCCTATACGAACGCGATAACGCAGACAAATTCGCGGGCTACAACACATCCATAGCTGTAGCAGATGGCGATGAAGACGATGATGAACAAGATGATAACAGTCGACGACTGGTCGGCCAGTACACAGCTTCACGGGAGCAGATGAACGAGTTCGCGCATGGCAACGGAGTGGAGGAAGAGGACATACTCATGGGTCGGGAAAAGAGTGCCACGATCGCATCTCGTCAGACAGATTATCAGAAGCGCCAATACGATCGCGTCCTTACACCCACGAGAGCTGATCCTTTCGCCGCAAACCGACAAGCCGGAGCCGCCGAAGATGGAGAGACATACAGGGAGATCATGGCGCGGAAGGAACTTGAGCGAGAAGAGGAGAGGGTTAGAAAGGCAATCGAAGAGAAGAGAGCAAATGGAGAGATCGTCCATCACGAAGCCACGCTGATCAAGGAAGATAGTGGTTCCCCAAGCGATAAGGAGAACAAAGATGCTGGCTCCACCGTAGTCGCCACAGGTCGCAAGAGAAAGCAGCGATGGGACGTTGGATCTGAATCTACCGGAGATGCCACCCAGCCAACAGATGCCAAGGTCAAACGCTCACGATGGGATCAGACGCCTTCACTGGGTGCTCCAGTCGGTGAAACACCACGACGAAGATCAAGATTCGACCAGGCTCCTGCTGTCGGCGCAACTCCAATTGGCGCAGCAGGGCTAGTTACCCCTATGCATCCGTCGCAAATGGGCGGCCCTGTTATGCCTACTGCATTTGGAACCGACGTCTCCTCGAGGAACGCTCCCTTATCAGACGAGCAACTCGATGAGATGCTGCCATCCGAAGGCTACAAGATCCTCGAACCACCGCCTGGCTATGCACCCATTCGTACAATTGCACAGAAGCTCATGGCTACTCCAGCTCCTTCTGGTGGCGCTTCTGGATTTGGTGGCTTCATGATGCAAGAACCTGAAAGCGGACGGACCCTAGGAAAGCAGCTTCCAACGGAGATTCCAGGAGTTGGGGATCTACAATTCTTCAAGGCCGAGGACATGGCATACTTTGGGAAGCTTACAGACGGAAGTGACGAAAACACAATGAGTGTGGAGGAGCTGAAGGAGCGAAAGATCATGAGACTGTTATTGAAGGTAAAAAACGGAAGTCCGTCCATGAGAAAAACCGCTTTGAGGCAGCTCACAGACAATGCAAGACAATTCGGTGCTGGACCTCTCTTTAACCAAATTCTACCCCTCCTCATGGAGAAGACGTTGGAGGATCAAGAACGACATTTACTGGTCAAAGTCATCGACCGCGTCCTCTACAAGCTAGACGACTTAGTGCGACCCTACGTTCACAAGATTTTGGTTGTCATTGAACCGCTGCTTATTGACCAGGACTACTATGCCAGAGTCGAAGGTCGAGAAATCATATCCAACCTGAGTAAGGCTGCTGGTCTCGCTCATATGATCAGTACCATGCGCCCAGATATCGATCATGTCGATGAGTACGTTCGAAACACAACTGCAAGAGCCTTCGCTGTGGTCGCCTCTGCCCTTGGTATCCCAGCGCTTCTTCCATTCCTTCGCGCCGTATGTCGAAGCAAGAAGTCATGGCAAGCGAGACACACGGGAGTTAAGATCGTGCAACAAATTCCAATCTTGATGGGCTGTGCGGTTCTTCCTCATCTCAAAGGCCTCGTTGACTGCATTGGAGGAAACCTCAACGATGACCAGACTAAAGTTCGTACCGTGACCAGTTTGGCAATTGCTGCCTTGGCTGAGGCCGCCAATCCTTACGGTATCGAAAGTTTCGACGATATTTTAAACCCTCTCTGGACCGGCGCTCGCAAGCAACGTGGCAAGGGTCTTGCGGGTTTTTTAAAGGCCGTTGGATACATCATTCCCTTGATGGACGAAGAGTATGCCAATTATTATACGAGCCAGATTATGGAGATCTTGTTGAGAGAATTCTCCTCACCGGATGAAGAGATGAAGAAGGTGGTCCTCAAGGTCGTCTCTCAGTGCGCTGGTACAGATGGAGTCACAGCTGGATATCTCAAGGAACACGTTCTGGATGAGTTCTTCAAGAGTTTCTGGGTTCGACGAATGGCCTTGGACAAGCGCAATTACAGACAGGTGGTCGAGACAACAGTTGATCTTGGACAGAAGGTTGGTGTTGGCGAGATCGTGGAAAGAATTGTCAACAACCTTAAGGACGAAAGCGAGGCGTACAGGAAGATGACCGTCGAGACGATTGAGAAGGTCGTTGCCAGTCTTGGCGCTGCTGACATTGGAGAGCGCTTGGAAGAGAGATTGATTGACGGTATTCTTACGGCGTTCCAAGAGCAGAGTATTGAAGATATTGTTATGCTTAATGGGTTTGGAACTGTTGTCAACGCCCTCGGCACACGATGCAAGCCTTACATTCAGCCGATCGTTAGCACCATTCTCTTTCGTCTAAACAACAAATCTGCCACGGTTCGTCAACAGGCTGCTGATTTGATCTCAAGAATCGCGATGGTCATGAAGCAGTGTGGCGAGGATGCACTGATGGGAAAGCTTGGCATTGTCCTTTACGAGTACCTTGGTGAGGAGTATCCTGAAGTCCTCGGATCTATTCTCGGTGCTTTGCGGTCAATTGTAACCGTCGTGGGTATCAGTCAGATGCAGCCGCCTATCAAAGACCTGCTTCCACGCCTCACTCCTATTCTACGAAATCGACATGAAAAGGTCCAGGAAAATACCATCGATTTAGTCGGCAGAATTGCGGACCGTGGTCCCGAGAGTGTCAATGCACGTGAATGGATGCGAATTTGCTTCGAACTTCTGGACATGCTCAAGGCCCACAAGAAGGGTATTCGAAGAGCCGCTAACAACACATTTGGTTTCATAGCCAAAGCTATCGGACCCCAGGACGTTTTATCTTTGCTATTGAACAACCTCCGTGTGCAAGAAAGACAGTCTCGAGTGTGCACTAGTGTAGCGATCGGTATCGTTGCAGAGACCTGTGCGCCATTTACTGTCCTTCCAGCTCTGATGAACGAATATCGCGTCCCTGAACTCAACGTCCAGAACGGTGTTCTCAAATCCCTCTCCTTCCTTACAGAATACATCGGAGAGATGTCAAAAGATTATGGTGCGTATGGAGTTCCCCGCTGTGGTAGAAGTGATGCTGACCATGTGGTACTAGTGTATGCCATAACGCCGCTCTTGGAGGACGCCCTGATCGATCGAGATCAAGTTCATCGACAAACCGCAGCTTCTGTCGTCAAGCATATGGCATTAGGTGTGGTTGGCCTTTCCTGCGAGGATGCCTGCGTCCATCTCTTGAATTTGCTATGGCCAAATCTCTTTGAGACTAGCCCACATGTCATTGACCGGATTGTGGAAGCGATTGATGCAATTCGCATGGCAATTGGGCCAGGATTGCTATTAAATTATATCTGGGCCGGACTCTTTCATCCTGCACGAAAGGTCCGTCATATATATTTTCGCCTGTACAACGAAAGTTATGTTCAGTCCAGCGATGCCATGGTGCCATATTACCCACGCCTAGACTCTGAGATGGTGAGCCGCCCGGAGCTCGATATTGTAATTTGATTTGAGGTGGATATTGAAGGAAGGGGCGTTGGTTGGGTCTAGGAAATAAATGCACAGTGTACCAATTTCACTCTACCGTCAAATATCCGATATGTGTCAGCTTCATCTTCTATTTGTGCGAAACGTAAGTGACCAGCTTTCACTGTCTCCCAAAAGCTATTCTTTGAATGGCTCCTACCTCTGTATATGCATTTTCTCACCATACAACTTAGTCGACCTCGTGCCACCCACTACTTTGTTCCTGCGCAATCATGAGTAGCAGCCTTGCAGCTCCAGCAACCGACATACTGTAGAAGATTGGGGGGTTCAGCAATTGCTCACTCGTTTGGATTCTGCTCCGAAGACATAACCCATGAGTCCTAGCTCAGAAAAAGTCCTGGGAAGGAAATATGTTAGTCCCTGAAACTCACCTCAACCACCAATACCCAGCCACAAAGCTCCCACCAGTCAGTATAATGACTTCCTGTCCAATACAGCATTCCTGCTCCAGCTGCAACCACAGTGCCTAAACCCAAAGCCAGGACACCCAACGATTGGTGCTCTGAGATTTGGAACAATTCGAACCCCATGAACCATGCTTAGAACACACCTCCAACGATCAGGGAATGTAGAAGATGGGATTTGGAGGTGTTAGGCTGCGGGAACCTCATCAAGTGCTGGGAGGAAGTCTGGATCGGTGATTGCTGAGACGGCTGTTTTAGGCTTTGTAGTACTGTCGGTTGTGGTGTGGTTTTCATCGGAATTGGAGGGATGTGCTGAATCTGTGGAATCGGCCTTGGTTCTTGATGTATGTACAATGACAATCGCTCAACTTGTTTCAGCGATTGAAGTCTTTGACAGTTGCTAAGTCACGAAACTGCACTGGATGAGTGATATTCGAAAGTATGTTTGATTCGCCCAGTGGCTTGAAGATTTGATGGATAGATGAATAAGACAAGTCCTGTCTTCGGCAGGATACTGCATAATGATGAAAGACTGGTACATACAAACTTACTTCAAAATTGCACCTACGTATTTCATTCCAACTTCAAATTGCAGAGGATCTTGAAATCCTTAGCCTGTCTGACATCCTTTTGTGGAGGAGACTTGCTCCTAGGAGTAGCTCCAACAAGTTCGGACCTCAGCCGTGTCTCCATGAGGCTTGCATGCCCTGCAGCCCAACCGTTGCGAAAGTCACATGTGAAGCATCACATCAAATTGCAGCATTCACCTCATCTCCGAGGAAAGCTTCAAGCTAGCTACAACCCGCTCACTTGAAACGCAATGGTCGTACCTCGGTCGACATTGACAATCAACCAGACCAGCCGGAGACTTTCCTGCTTCTCATGACAACACTTCGCATATTGCCCTCCAGCCCGTGTCACACTTCCCCGCCCGACAAGGTTGTTTACAATCACACCTCCAGGCCGTGCAATTATCACAGATCTGTTCCATACTCTCGGTGGCCTTGGGATACCCAGAGGGTTCCGACATTGTCACACAAGATTGAATATGCATTCCGAATTTTGGGGACCCTAAGTAACACCTCATCTCATGCTGCAGTGTTTGGGGCTTACCTGCACGAAGCCCTATTTTGAAGGCTTTTGGCCGCTGGTGGCTGCGGATGGGTAAAGTAAGCCATGGCTGTTGAACGATAACAAGCCATGAAGCCGTGAAAAACCCTCTTGGGCGGGGACGCCTTTCCCTTTAGTCTCAATGGTGACAGCTGCCCGCTCGGGTTTCATTCCTGGCGTGCAGAGCACATTTGCCGGGCGCATTTCGTCATATCTTGGAGCTCGTGAGGTATTGAGACATCTCCTTGCCTCTCAAATTGACTGAAACTTGTTATCTTATTCTCTTGCCATTCTGGAATAATACCATTTTCGTAGTTTCAAAGCTGCGGACTCAATAAAGGCAATACTGAATATGAATCAGTGAGTTTGGGAACATCCCTGACGCCTTCTATCTGCACCCCACCTCCCTTTTTTGCACGGCGCCCAAGACACCCCTACCGTGCATCAAGCCACCTACATCATCGGTGTCGCGCCCACTTTGACCCCCATCCTCAACTTCATCCAGCGTAACACTTTGCAAAATAATAACCTTACCTCACCCACCACCATCTTTGCCTGTCCGAGGCTGTTACGCAGAATGATTGGAGTGGATTGCTTCCTGGCAGGAGAATGAGCGACAGCATCATCAACAGCATCATCGACAAGGGTTTCTACCCAGTCGAATTAACTTTGGACCCTGAATATGCGCTTTTGTCGCTATTATTCTTATCTCTGAGATCCTGATGAACCAATGGATTGTACGTCATGTCTACAACACTCTGCGCCTTGTTTCCATATCAGAAGGCAGTGAAATGGTTTGCCTTTCAGCCTGGGATGTGGTGTGATGTATTGAAGCAGATGGGATATCCCGCCCTTCCAATCCCATCTCTTTCATTTCAGGTAGGGCGGTCATGTAACCCTATTTTTATGGGACAACCTTCGACAGCTTGGTGAAACTCTCATCATCGTACATGAAATCTAGGATAAATAGTTGCATAGCCACCCCAACTTCAGGGGTCTTACGATGGGGCCCACTTTGTTCTATTGGGCTGTGGAACGATTGAGCAGAACTCCCTTCTACTGTAGCTAGCCCTGTTGTTTCACGATGCCTGAATGGTAGGGGTCTTCATCGTCATTTCTCCTTTCATCTGATACCCGGCCCCTACCCTCGCATCGAAGCGCCGTTCTCATCGTCACTGGATCTGCGTTCCCAGCCGACGATGTGTCCTTTTTCAGGCTCAGATCTGCGCTTTGCATTGGAGATTTTCTGGTGGGGTTAGTGCCCAAGGAGGGGTTTAATTTCCTCGATGTCAAATTTTTCGGAGGAAGCGGTGAGCTGGGTGCAAGATAGGAGGCGAGCTTGAGAGAGAGTACATGAGAAATGTAGCACCATTCGATCAGTAACTTGTATCTGTAATTATTCTCTTGTGACATTAATCTATCGTAGCGACTGTGTTACGGCCATCTATCTAGAGGCCGTGGGGTATATGTAACGAGGGTGAAGAAAATCGTGCCAGCAGCTAGTAGTACAAATTTCATTACAGGCCAAGCCACAATGGCTCTTGCTGCCTCCAAAACGCCGTAAAGCAACACTCTTCGAGTGATCCCCATCCCATATGGCCAGTCCAAATTCTGGAGGCTCTTTCAGCGACAGTATTAGAAAAGAAGTATTCTTCTAGAACAGGCCAACCATGCCTTATTCGTAAACTGACAGATCCCTCGCGCAAATGGATATCAACAGTGCAGAATGGATATCGCAAACATAAACAGCAAATCCAATAAATAGCAAAAGGGTACCCCAGACTTTTGACCAGCTTTTCGTGAAGCGTCTAAGGCCGTAAGAAATGAATGATTATCGACATATGCAAATGGGTGATCATGATCGTCAAGTGGACTCATTCGTCTGATTGATGGTCTTCTGATCCTGCTTCTGATCGCGCCTCGCCTTTGTGTACCTTTCGGTGTCGGCGCAAATTTGAAACAACTGAGAAATGTCTTCCGCAGCCTTCAACCTCACACGAAAACGCTAGATTGAGTTAGAAAAAAGTTTGGGCGCATCGAATCAAATGACTTACGCTTTTCGCCAGTGTGACTGTACATATGTGTTTGTAACGAACTCGGGCGGGTGAATCGCTTGTCGCAAACTTTGCACTTGTGCTTCTTCTGCGTGCTTGAAGACACTTTCGAGCTGAATTGACCCATCATCGATTGTGGCGCTGGTGGGATTCCTCCATTGAGAAGTCCCGACGGTCTTGGCAAAGTTCTCGAGGAAACTGACTCGATGTCAGAGCCCGCGTTCGAGTAATCGCTGACTGATGAATCGACGGAGCCGCCGAAATATGATGGGTAGGTACCAGTTGACGAGATCGACGAGCTGGTTGAGTGCGTCGCAGGGAAACCGTAAGAATCACCTGATCCTCTTCCTCCTCTGCCTTGCGGTCCATAAATGTTGCGTGGTGTCGTGTTCTGGCTCATGGCAATCATGCCTCTGCTGGCATCAATTGCATCGCCGAAGCTTCTAGTTGAATCATTTTGATGGCCTCTGTCATTGAAGTCAATAAGGGAGTTCTGGCGTTGCAGGCGGGCATCGGCTGCGACATCGAAGGAACTTGAGGGTACTGACGGTTGTGAAAGTCGTCTTGCGTTATCCTGCGCTTGAATCGCATATGTTGGTCGGACGGGTGCTTGAGCGTATCCCATAGCGTCATAAGGGGATGAAGTCGGCGCGTAAGAGCTATGGACAGGTGAGGGGGCACTCGTATACGGGGCTTCATGGCCATATCCTGTGGACATGGTCCGGTGGGGACTCAACAAATCTTGGGGAATGGTGAGTAAATCCTGCGAGCCATAGACACCGGCCAAGAGAGGGCTACCTGCTGATGCCGTGGTGATTGGTACACTGGCATATGATCCCATGGAAACATTGCTGCTCATCCGTTGAGCTTGAGGTTGCTGCTTCATGCCATCGAGGCCGAGGTTGTGAGAGGCTGCGTAGACATTGTGAGTTTGGGAGGAAGACGACGAGGAGGTCCAAGGATTGGTGAACTGGGGAGGGTTCGTATAAGGCATGTGGTCGAAGTTCATGCCACCAAACCGTTGTTGATTGTCGATGGCCATAGTCATCTTTAAAGATGATCAATGTCAAACGCGACGAGATGTCGATTCTCCGAGTAGAAGATAGCGGTTTCAAGATATGTGGTTCAATGCAAGATCCCGTGGAAGGTCGTGTCACGTCTAGACCGAGGGATTTTGCATGAAATGGAGAGATGATCAGACAGGTCTCGACAGGTGGGATCAGCGTTCTTATGTGCTTTGTTGGTGCACACCAGAAAACGGAAACGGATCCAACTATCTGGTTGGCCACCTGGGGAGGTCCAGGTGGTTCTTCCTAGGGGAGCTGACGATTCGTCTGATGGGAGAAGGCGGAGAGAATGGTGTGGGAGCTGAGTTTGTTTGAATGCTGGATTGAAGAGTGGGGCCGCGTGCACTTGCGATATCTTCAGAAAAGATCGACAACAGACAAGCTCTTCCAATTCCCCTAAGAGCTATGCGCTCTTACTCGTGTGGCGTAGAGATGGTGCTAGGTTGTTTGGTCGGCGATTGAATGATCGAATTTGTCTCTGGAGATTAAGCTCATCAGACAAGTTCCACTTTGGAGGTTGTTGTGAGTTGGAGCTATTAGATCTTTCTATTTGGAGAAGGATCGCGGTGAGCTTCTCGGGAGGCTTGGATTAATGTGGTGATGATCAGAGGGATTGTTGTTGGAGCCTTCGCCGGGAAATCGTAGTGGTGGTTAGCAGGTGATGCTTCTTCGTAGATGGAGAGGAGAAATAATGGAGATGTGAGAGACGAAGCGAGGATAAGGGAAGTATATGGGCGATCCCGAGGCGGGGGGGCAAAGGGTCTTTACATAAGAATTCCTCATATGTGTAGGGGTTGTGCTATCTATGATGGAGGAGGCCGCAGGGATGAAGACCCATAAACAAAATCCCGAGCAGCTAACTGGGGGAGGACGGTAGTAGTAGGTTTGGAGCAGGCCAAGGTAGTAGCAGTAGTACGAAGTATGGGCAGAAATAAGTTTGAGTGGATAGGCAGAGCTGGAGAGAGTACCGAGATTCAAAAATTGCAAGTTTATACCCCATTTTTTTGCAGAATGCAGTAAAGTCTGGTTCTGCTGCTCGAAGGAATTCTAGGGTGCTCCACCAAAACGGATATTCCAAGGATCCCCATCAGAAACATAGCGGATCAGGGCTATTTTGTTGTGAGCACACCCACTTCCTGGCAGCCACCTCCGCGTACAAGCCAGGGGGGCGAATGAGCAAAAGGCAGAGGAAGGGAAATAAAAACGGGTCCTGAGAGGAGGGAGTGAAGCTAGTGAAAGTGGGGGAGTGACTAGTGGATGTGGCGATTGAAACAAGCCGAACAAGCCTAGCGCCATTCATTGTCGCAGTCCCCATTGTATCACAGTTCATGGGTTTGGGTTGTGTGACAAAGAAAGCCGACTGGCTGGGACTGCATGCCTCAGAACTTTGTCATGAACGGCCCTTCTCCATTCGGGGGCGCGATATGGATGCGCATAGATTATTGCGGTAATAGGAACAAGCCATGGCGTAGGTGTACAGCTTGGAGGAGTCGGGATAGGAAGGATTGGGGAGTTGGCTGTAAGCAGGAACCGGGGGTTTGTAGGGTAGGGTGACGGACGGGCACTGACGGGCAGATACAGTGGGGAAAAGCACTCAAGATCCATCATCGTCCACCAGTTGGGTCCAGCGATTACAGCGGAACCAGTCAGTGTAACTGTTGAGTTCAGCGGCTACGATTCAGGGCAACTACTCCACTAACTGAAGGAGGAAAAATTGATGGCCTTTGCGATTATTCAAGGCCTGTCCTACTGTAATAATGGACCCCGAAATGACGATGCGGTAGGGATCACTGGTGCAGCTGGAGGCGTCTTGTAGCGTAAGTGGCACCAGCTAGTAATCTAACCTTGTTCACGGCTAGGGGTGGGAATGTACTCAAAACTTTCAAAGACGCCACCATTCTCAAAAATACAATTCATCCTAGCATCCACCACCACTTAGTAGTATTGGGCCTACCAAACCATTGTTTCCTTATTGCCCTAAGCAGCCAAGGTAAATATACCCGACCAATCAGGAAATTGCTTTCAAGCCCCCTCGCTATGATTGATTCAACCTCCCAAGAAAAAGCCTCTTTTGAACACTACGGGAGATCCACACCTTTGTTTTTCCTCTCCTTGGAGATTGTTATCTCAAAAGATATTGCTCCATTACCAAATACAACCTTGGTCCTTGTTCGTAAGCCCCTCCCTTTTGATGGCTGAGATGGCTTGTCTCTAGTCATGCCCTAAGAATCATAGCACAAGGCCGCTGTTGCTAACAGCCTGAATATCGCCTCGGCAGATGTGCGTGTGGGGAAGCAGCATGTGTCTTCAAGCTTCATCCCTCAACAACTTTTTGCATCAGGCAGAACGAGGCGGACGAATCGCGAGGGTCCCTGCCTGATAACAACTACCTCCGGGGTCCAGAGAAATCACGGGCTTGCAAATCTTTCCAGATTATTGAATTTCCACTCAAGAAGAAGGACCGGATTAATCCCGCCGGTATTCTTCTTTATCGTAATGAAATAATGGTCTTCTGGGAACTCGAGGCTCGAGCGCAAACGCATTCTGAATTCCTCAGGATATCGGAGATGGAGGAGAATTCCACAGGGCGTCAGCCCCATGCAAGAAGGCGGGACGGCGATCACATCGTCACAGGGGATCTGGCAAATCGAACCATTTTGAGGAACGCAGGCATGATGTCTGAAATGAATTCTGACCCAAATGCGGTCGTCGCACACTCCAACCTCCGTCGCTATTCGCTGACATGCTCAGATGATGAGGGCGGAATATCTTTTGTTTTTTTTTTAGTTTGGATTTTTTGTAATTTTTCTTGCTTTTGGAACTGACCTCTGCGTTGAGCTCTGAAGTGTCGTTCATCCGATGCCTGTGTGTCTTTGATGGCGAAATTTAGGACCATTCAATTCCCGTGCTTGCTCGAGTACTATCTGTACGTGATATTGATCTCGTGCACACGGTGGACAGGGAGCCCGGACCTGCTTAGGTACTAAAGGGTACGGAATAATTCGCCGGCTCTTCAAATGTTGAAAATAACTAGCTGTCAGCTCCGCACATTGAGCGTTGTGGCTTTTTTTACGCCCCGGAAGTATGCTGCCGTTGACCTATATACTTTTTCGCTGAAGTTGGAGCTTGTTGCGCCGTGGCGCGCTTGTAACGACATCAGGTTCTTCGAAATCTTTAAGCTGTATGAGGCTTTTTGATCCAGATGGCGAACAACCGGTTCGGTCCCCGAGCCCATCAAATCGCTCCCATATCCTGTTTCCAAGGCCCCAAGATATCTAGATAATCTTCGGTACATCCAAGGCCGACAATTATCCCGGTTACCATGTTACAGCTCGAGGGATTGGTCTGCTTAACTCTGCATGAACACGATACGATGCTTCTGCTAGATGCAAATTGACGTGAATTGAAGAGTCCATGACGTCCTCCTCTCTTTTGCGACTACAGAAACTCCTAAACCGGACTCTCTGCACAGCACTGAAGGATGCACAGCAGCGCAAAGCCTCTCCTCAAACTTGGGAACTTAGGTATCACACTGGATGCTGTGGTGAGAATAAGGTAGCGAACGGAGGAAGCTCTGACACTTGGCTTGAAGCTGTGGCTTGCACTTCCGTTGCGATTCAAGTTGACGGTGGAGATCGGTTTGCACCACTCATGTCGTGGACGAGGAAGTAAAGGCTTTGGAACATCAGACCCCACAACCAATAGCTCTGCTTTCGTAAGATGAGGCTTCACGCTACGGTTGACTAACATCGGGAAGAGCGACGATCCGGACGGCATTCGAAAAGTCAAAATGTTGTCCGCGTCAGGCGCGGGTTGGTCACTTGGTTTTCGAGATTCGATGCTGCAATCGACATTCTGGCTGGAATACGGACTCGTGCCCTTCAGCGCGCCGAACAGAGAACAATTTCGATTGTGATTGATTATTTGAAGTGATATGGGGCAAGCACTAAATACCAGGGTTAAGAGGAAAGAGCCACTCAGAGGACGGGTTCCTGGAAGAGGCGGTCAGCCCACGTCGATGCGGTCGAGATTCGACGTCACTCTGCCGTCCCTCTTGACCAGTGAGCTTCAAGCGGAGACCGATGTTCTCCAATGCCTTTTCAACCAACCTGTTGAGCTACAAGGATCCTTGTAGGCTAAGGTGCGTGTGCACCACCCTCGAACGTCAACCATACTGCCAAGAGAACAAAGCATACTCGTACCAGTTAATATTTTTTGTTTTGCGGAAACGAAACGGAGTTGCAGAAACGGAGATGTTTCTTCGGGGACGAAGATAAGGAGCAAAAAGAATCCTCTTTCGCCATTGACGAAAGACTAAATCTTGCCCCGAGGAGTAGTGACCCAAATCCATAAACGTCGAATAAGTAGTCCCGATGGCGGACATCGTAAATCGTGCTGGCTCCGTCATGTCAACGTGGACAATAGATGCAAGCGCGAGATAGAGTTCGCAGTGCCGACATTTTGAGTTTAGTGGGAGGAGACTGTGCAGAAATTGCTTTCGTGGCAGCGGGTTCAGAGCCATCTTTAAAATCAACTGGTCCGATTTGGTGAATTTGCTTGACTCGCGCCGCTAAAAAGAGAGTTGAGATGGTCTTGCTATGGTTTGCCATGCTTCTGAGTCCGTCCCTATTAGTCTCGTTACATTTTAGCCAACGCTGTCATGCGGGGGTAGAGTGTCCGAAAAAAAGCCACAAAAGCCACCGCGGACTTGAGGAGCTTGAGCAAAAGACCCTGATGAACACTCTGCATGCAGATACGGCACTAACTACTAATCTGGAGTTGACTGACAGCCTGGCTTATGATACCTACGAGGTCGCCAAGCGATAACGAGAACTCGTTGAAAAGGGGGTTCAAGATTTGTTCGGGTATGCGGCATCTTCTCGATTGCACCATTGTTAGGTCTAACCTCTGGGGATCGGAGTACAGTATTGAGATCCGGCTGGAAGAAATCATCTCTTCATCTGTGCGCAAAAAATGAGTTCTTCAACTTTGAAGATCCCGCGATACCGTCAACTGTAGCTGCAAACCCCCGCCAATACAAGAAGTGATCATCAAAGAACCCTGTCGGTGCCTGTCAATCGCGCTGCTCATCGCTCCACAATTCTTCCTCTTTGAGTCTTGACAGTTTTCTTACCTGGAGGGCCACTCCTCACAATTGCCGAAAAAGAGGCGCTCAAGATGCCAAGGCGTCGTCGTCGTCCTCGAAGAGGTCCGATAGGTGGTCAATGCTTTCTCACTCACTCGATGATCTAGTCGGAGTAATTTAGGGCTTTTCTTTGGCGTATTTTTTCATCTGTACCCGTCGTAGCTCCCCTGTCCTCGCTCATCTCAGCCAATCTTGCGAACCCCGGTATTCAACTTCCCCCCGCCCGTTTACCGGAAGGAGATCGACGATGATGTGTTTCAGCTGCTAAGACATGTCAGATTGCGGTTAAGCCCGGTGGATCCTCGACGTCCTTGCTCACTTCCTGGCGCCCTTTTGGGCCTTCATCCCCTGCCGTATGAAGAATTGGGATTGCCTGCACCTGGCTGATCCCCCACATCAAGCCTGTCGCTGCTCATTTCCTCCCTCTGTCTTGGCGCCAGCCTCTTGCTATTTCGGGCCTCAAACGCCGTCGATCCTGGCCTTTGGCTGCCGTTTATGATGAGCTTAAATCTGAATAAATCCGAGCATCTCGCCGAGATGTCTTGGGAATCATGAGTGATTGCAAACGTCGAGATATCGAATCCATTCATCATTTGCCATGGGTTCAAGTGGGGAACCCACTGTGAAATTATTGATTGCATCACGGTACACGGCCTTTCAGCCGCCTGGCCGTAATTACTTTTGTCCATATCCTGGGCTAACAACGACCATCTTCTTGGAGACCTAGACATATATCATGCAGTATTAAGGGGACCTTGCTCAAATGGAGAGGTTTTGACGCCCATCTAGACGAATTCGTATTGGAAGAACCCGAAGAAATTGGAGACTTTTCCTCTTCTATGTCGCCGACCAATAGTCAAGATCCCCTGCACATGTCGTCTTCTGCAACTTAAACTTTGGAACTACTTTGACTGACTCCGTACCTCTGACCTCTTCCACGATTTCTTGTCACATCGCCGCAAATATGAACACATATTGACTGAACTTTTCATTTCCTTTTGGTTGCTATGCTCTCAAATTACCGAAGAACGGCCTTGATACATTACATCGACATACATGAGGGTATTGATCGTCGCCCTCTGGCAGCCTTGTGACGGGACTGCAGAAGTTTATGGTACAAAGAGAAGAAATTGAGAACATGGTGTGTAGTAGCTCTAAACATTAGGCACTGCCGTAATTGAAGGAAATAATGCAAAGCAAGCCGTAGATCGGCATCGTTGTGCCTGTCATCAAAAAAGGCCGTGAAGTGCTCGCGAGGGAGCAAGAGCTCTCTGCTCTATTGAAAAACGCCGCAAAGGATCGACAAGAAAAGTAGAAGGCAAGCCAGCCTATCCAGAACGCCTAAACCAAACCATACGCCATCATCATGCTGGGGTTCAAATCATCGTCGATTGCTTCTCTACTCCGCTCCGACCTTGGCCCAGAGAGCTGAAAAGCTGTGAGGGAGGGATTCTTGACATGCCATTGTCTCTGTCGAAGCTGGCGGTTGGTGCAGGTATGTAGCCTTCTCGTTTTCGTCGAATACGTTCAGCGACTACACCAATTATAACCAGACTGAATATCAGGCCGAGAGCGATACCAAGCGCGATGAGTACGATGAATCCCTTGGCAAGGTGACCACCTTTGAAATATTAGCAATGAAATGAACCGACTTTTCTGCGAACTTACCTGAAGACTTGAAGAAGTTCTGTTCTTGCGAGAAAATCCGTGAGAGGCTACCTGCGGTGTTGTTTGAAGTCATAGTAAGGGCGAAAGGTTGGAAAGTTGTCCCGTTGAAGAGTACTGCGGAAGCATTCCCAAATCCTGGAATATTCAACGCTCCAGTAAGCATGAGCGTCTGGCTTGCAGAGACGAGGGTCGATGAAGCGTGGTTCGTGGTAAGAGAGAACACCTGGAGACCTCGAATATCGGTACCGCTTCCCAGAACATCCCCAACAGAGTTCCATGTCGACCCGTCATATTTCATCAGGAAGGCTGAGCCATTGGTTGCTGTGCCTGACACCCAGAGCTCAGACGCATCGCTGTTGGCAGCTGCAAGTGCAGTCACGGGTCCGGGAATGACATCTGCAGCATTGGCTGCCGACCATGTTTGGGCTTTGGCATCGTAGGTGGCCAAGGATATATTTCCACCATTGACAGACAGGGAACCACCAACAATGAGCGAGTTTGTGCTTGCCCATGTCATGGCATTCGCGGTTCCTGCGAGGTTTGACCCAGGGCGATTCCATTGAGATACAGATGTGCTAAAAACACACACTGCTGGACAGTCGAGAGAGCCGGCACTTGAGAAGCTTCCGCCAACATAGACGTCACCAGAATTGCCAGGCCTAGTGGAGATGGTGTTGACAGCGACGGTGCCTCCAGAAAGGGCAGGTGGTTGGGTCCCGAAGGTTGAAGTGATGAGGTTGAAAGAAATTAGGCCATCAACATTGTCACCATTCACCGTTCCAGTGATGGAGCCACCGGCATAGAGAGTGTCTGTCTCAACAGCCAGGGCCATAATTATCGAGTCATTTGAGATCTGAGAGCCAACGCCAGTGACAGTATCTGAGTTTGACCCATTGATGAAGACGAGATTGTTGATATCAGATCCGTTAGAGCCAGTTGCTGTAAAGTGTCCGCCTAGAATAGTGACATTTCGGCCGCCGTTTTCATAGAATAGTCCAGTAACAACACCACTAACATTTTGGCTACCAGAAGTAGCTCGCTTCGACAATGTGCTTGATGATTCAGATGCTGATGATGGCTGAATGTTGACTGGCAGAGGGCTCAAACCAGAAGAGAGAGCAACTGCACCATTGGCGCTGAGCTGACAAGAGGAGAGTGAACCGGCAAAGAGAGAACTGCCGCCAGGTAGATCTACGGCCGCAGTGAGCTCTCCATCTATAGCCATTGTGGCAACATTCAAGTTCTGGAGCCAGTTGCTATGAGAAGGTACCCAAACAGCGAAGCCAGTGACTGCTATCGAACTGTTACTCCCAAAGGCCAGGATTTGGTTGAAATCGCCAGTAAGAGTGATAACAGTTTCGGGGACGTTCGTGGTTATATTCAGTAACAGAGGGACGACGTTCGTCACCAACCCATTCACACCAGCCCCTAACGCATTCCAAGTGTTCTTTGAGGTGTCGTAAGCAGCAATATTGTTCAGGCCTGCAATCCCATCGGTGCTGGTATTCGTGAATTTGCCCCCGACGAAAAGTTGGGTTCCGTTTAGAAACATCGCCAGGACCTCTCCATTCAGCCCTCCGCCACTTAAAGGTGTGGCACCAGTGCTTGTAACTGAAAATATGTTGCTGTAGTTACTTGTCGAGAAGTTTCCCCCAACAAACGTTGTGCTGCCCAACGTTTGAAGAGCGTTCACTCCAGACCCTGTTCCAAGATTCACACCTGCTTTGTCAAAAGTCGAGTTGGCAAAGTCGGCAGTGTCCACGACAGCTTGGCTGGGATCATATTCGAAGAGACTGTTCAAGCCACCAGCGGGTGAAATAAGCGTAAACCCAACACGTTGAGCTACAACTGAAAGGTTTGAGATCCCTTGGTTGGAGATTGGAGAGAGAGTGACAGACGGGCGGAAGGAGCTACTACCAGCTTCAATATACCCAAAGTATATTTGATCATATTTGTCGAAGTTGTTGGTTTGAAAGATTTCCGTGGTAAAGCCTGCATTGGTAGTTCCGCTTGCCATCGTGCCAGTAATATTGACCCGTCCTCGTGTCGAGCAAGTATTATCTTGAATACATCCCGGGGTGTAGAGGTTGACGGAGTAATTTCCAGATTGCTTGATATCTGGTTGAAATACTACAGAAGCTGTTTCAGATCCCGTGATTGTAGCTGAGAGGTATTCAGACATGCTTTGGAGGGAAGGAGTGATAGTCCAAGGTCCAGTAGATGTCGAGGTCGAAGCTATCGATATGTCGGCACAAGTAGGCTCGTTGAAAGTATTGATTGCATATGCGAATATGTCGTTCTCAAAGAGTTCGATCCCATCCAGACCGCCCCCATTACCATACCAGGCAGATATGTCCACCCGAAATGCGTTCATTCCAATGACATTCACAAAATGGAAGTCCTGGTATTTGACACTGGTGTTGCTGCTCAATGGGCACTCGGAAGAGCATGACGCATTCTGACCAGTCGCAGGATCGATGTACGTGAAATTCATGATACCATTGATTGGCAGAGCTGTGTATCGCCATGTCTGCGTGCCTCGGCCGTCCTGGTGCGTATTCCACAGCCTCAACTTCGTTGGCTCAAACCCAAAGCCGAATTCCGCTTTCCAGAAACCAGGAGTGTTGTCAGCCAACAACCAAGTATTTCCAGAGCCATCGGTGCCGCTGGTCTTGCAAACGATGTTTGTGGGATCGCTGAAACCAGTGGTTGTCGCAGAAGACCCAGCTGTGATATTGGCACCGGATATGTTGATCACTTGTTGATCGGGCAAGCTCGGGCCGGACGAATTGCCCAGCGCCGTGAACGAACCCCCGAAGATGATGTGGCCATTAGAAGTTTTGGAAATGGATGTCACAGGCCCATTGAATCCAGCGAAAGGAAGATTCGTCCATCCAGCTGTTCCAACCCAAGCAATCGCGTTTGTTGAATTTGCCCCTTTGAAACTGCCTCCAACATACACCGTGTTTGTATCTTCATCGCAGAGGAGCGCAGAAACCTGCCCAGACAGTCCAGTAAGCGGTATAACGGCTGAGGTGTTCGGGTTGAACAAAGCAACTCCTTGCGATTCCATTCCTCCCAAGCTCGTGAAGTTTCCTCCTACCACAACCCCAGCCATCGTTCCATCTTGCATAACAAACGAGCACATCGCCTGGATACCAGCATCGGCTGCTGCCAGGTTCGCAAATCCGCCGTTCGGAAATCGCGATAGTACGGACTGGCTCCCATTTGTGTTGAATCCATTCTCATTCTGCCCCTCAAATTGATAGAGTGAAATTCCTTCAAAGTCACCTACTAACCCTACACGCCCCAATTGTGAGAGATCGAGGTCGGGTGATGGAACGGGGTTGAAACGGATGGCGAGCGATAAAGGCGCAAAAGTCAACAAAAGACCCAGCAGCGGTGGCGGGTCCCCGGCTGATGGACTCAGCCATGAAGAGAACTTCATTGCTGAACCCAGGCGCAATCGCGCAATCGAATTTTTCGTCCTCCTCGTTCGACAATTATGAAGGTCAAGGCTTGTCGTTGTCCAATCCTTCAGTCTGCAGGTCATGCATGGGTAAACAAGTGCGGTGTTATTCCATCACCAATCGTTTTGTCGGTCGAATTGTCGCGGCCCAATTGTCTCGAACCAATTCGAATAGTTATCGCGTCTTCTGAGATCCTCCCCGGTAACGAACGTCGTGATGATGTGATATTGAAGTTGAGGAAGTGAGGAGGTGAAAGGAACCAAGGCTTCGAAAGTTCGCTAGAGCAAGCCACCAGTCTTTGAGCAGAACGTGCAACTTGTATGATCCCGCCGCCTAGAGACTGAAGACAAACAACTTCAGTTGTGAAGAAAGGATGGAGGGAATTGTTGTGTTTGAAATATTCGGGTGATCTGGTAGATGCGACTCGCAGCAATCCTTGAATGTGCGCAGCAAACAAATCGATCTTCGCTGTGTTCTGTTGTGACTTCCGAGGTACTCTAATTTCGTTCGGTTGATGAGTTGGCTGGTGGAACGCGACAGTGGCGCTTTTTCTTATTACTCGAGTAATACGATGGTGAATTGAAGTGAATGTATTCGGTTTGGTAGGTATCGCAAAGACAAAGGAGGGTTCAGAAAGGACAGTGATGTCGGTGTCGACCTGGGTGAATGCTGCGTCAGCTTCTTCTCTGTCTCCTGTTCTGCGCATTATCGTGCAGCTAGCTATATGCGGCCTTTTATGCATGGGACTTACCAGTAAACAAGACAAGGGAAATAGAGTGTTCGATTTAAAAAGAGTGACGTTTAATGGAAAGAGCTGAATGTGGTATTTCGGGAGGTATGTTGATGTTCAATGATGGAGAGTCTACGAAAGGAGAAGTCAGGTCACGTTCAGGCACTCCAACGCGGACAATTTTATTTCCCACCGAGCCTTCCTGTTTCATCGCATCTCAGGAATCGCTTGATTGTCTCCACCTCCAGTCTCCCAGCCCCAACTTTGTTTTTTACTGTTGCAACGAGGTATCACATATTGCCATAGGAAAGTTTTTCATCAGGACGAGGCTTGTGGCGTTCAAAAGGGGATCATATCGAGGCGTTTGGCTGGCACCCTCTGTTCGATGTCATGGGTTTATTTCGTTACATGTGCCGGGAGGCCAATCAAATTCATGGAACGCCGGGTAATCTCAAACGTGTACCGAAACTTGTAAGATCGACCCTCCTTACAGTACAGTAGGAGCAAAAAGACTTTTTAAGATCTGGATCACATGAAAAGCTACAAGGGATGAGCGTACCTCCCATAGGTTGTCACGTGGGAAACGTTTTCTGGTCATCGTGAGGGTAGAGTATCTTGAAGTCAAGAGTGTTATTGCCAGCCCTTTACAGGTTGCAGCGGAAGGTTACCGATAGATGGTCCAGTCAGCAGCCATGAAGGTAAGTCCAATAGCACTCTTCCACCATTTTGTTTCCTATAATGCAAAAGAAATAGGCTTTTTATGTTCTGGACCTTATGCGTGTGGTCTAGAAACACTCATAGCCGACCTGGATATTATGTCAAGACCCTGAGACCCTGAGAAGCACCGCTAGCGATTGGCAAGCCCGAGGAAGAACGGAAGTACCTAGGAAACAGAGAACGAAGCGGGAACCTCGAGAACAAGCTCCAAAGGACCAGAGCTGGCAAACGGAATGCCGAGACAATTAGGGGGAAATCTCAGTGACCGGAGCAGTGAAAGAGCCTTGACACCACTATGATTACCTCACCAGCAAATGCTCAGAAAATAGAGTATTGAGATCGATATTGACCAGGATAAACGAGAGGTTAAGGCATATAAGGAGCGTTAATCACTTACATATATTACAAAGGCAAGAGAATGATGCTGGAGCAAGAGGGCCGAACAAAACAGAAGCTCTTGACCACTTGGGCTATCGTGGATGTAGAGAGATGAAGGGGCTTATAATGTGGGATCTTCCAACCAGACATCCATGTTGTTCTAATCAAGTCTGGCGTCCACAGGGCAGACATGGCTTTGAATCCGGGTCAATTTCACGGTGACGGAGGTGATGACTGAAAGTAGACCTTTTCTTAGTAATTCTCTTTGAGAATTCTGTTTGTCTTGCTTGCAGAAACAACGTCCCCAAGCCTGAGAGCGAGGATGGGTAAGTGGGTGATATTCCTTCCCTCCCAGTGCTTGAGACCACCAGCAGAAAACTCTGAGAAGCCAACTTCCAAGAGAAAGCTTTGAGCAGACAGCTCTCGGCAGACTTCTATATTATGCACAGTCCAGACAACTTTGTATCCAGATGAAAACATATCATCTCCACCAAATAAGCCTTCTCCAAAAGCTGGGTACCTTTTTCTCCTCTTGTTTCGGTTCGCTGAGTTGCGCCGTCCGAATCTTGAAATCCCTCGGACTTTCATAGTCCTCCGCCTTCGCAGCCCACATCCCTTTCTTCGTTATCTTTGCCCAAGCCTCGATCCGCCTGTACTTTTTCTCGAAATCCCCAAATTCAGCTCCGCTCTTGGCCTCGTAGACCGTAGCAAACCCCGCCCTAAGCATTTCCTTCGCCACATCTTTCCGAAGAAATTCGTTTCGTTTCCGTATCCACACACTAGCCACCACTCGATCATATTGATCCGGCTTGTAGATATAAGCCCGTACGCGCTGGCCCAATATATAGTTTCTCAGCCATTCTAGAGCTTCGTTCGAGTAAGGTTGAGCGGGTTTCCCAAAATGGGCTCCTTCTGGCGCGTCGATTCCTGCTAGTCGAATCGGTATCTGCAAAGTCCATCAGCTTGGTTAAAATCATTCCAGAAGCATCGTTGGAGATATACCGTGTTGCCCTTCAAATCAGCGTTCTTCTCAGGAATCTTCCTCAGCCATCCCCAACCCATCAACCGCCCACCCGGCTGATGAAAGAGGTGGAAGTTATCACCATCTCCGACTCTCGTTACCGTGCCAAACAAGCTTCTCCTCCTAAAGAATCCGGGCTTTATGTATGCTGTTCCTGGAATGCGACGAATATAGGATTTATAGACTCGGCTGGAGGCAAGATATGTTGCTGTGAATGCCGTTGCGAGAAGAAGTGCTGGCACAAGCGTCCTTGGTTCCGTAAAGTGTGACCAGTCGGTGGCATTGAGACTATCTGTCCATGATACGTGGTTCTTGTCATCGTGCTCCCTGTCGGAATTGGAAGACCATGGTGGCCATCGCATTGTGTTGAGGTTGTGGAGGGATGTGGGGAAATACAGTACTGGATGATGGTCTCGCTTGATGAAGCTCTAACTGTCAGGGTTCCTTCGGCTGGCGATTTCAAGGTACTTGGGGGGAAGACTGCGATGGACGAATTTTTCAACTTCATATTTGTCTTATCTATTACAGCATTTCAAGGTCATCATTTCTTTTATTGTGAATTGTGAGTGTGACAAAATAGCTAGGTCCAGGTGAAGAAGACCAAGCTCATGACCATCTTCTCAAGGGACTGCAACCTGTTGGATCAAACCAAACCTAGGTCTGGGGACGCCCCTTGATGAGAAATGTGAAGAACATGAAGGAGAAATGACAGCTTTGAAGAACGACGGGATTCACAGCATTTAAAAGGTGCTTGAACTTCTTTATTCCTTGTCGCCGAAGCTTTGAGTGGCCGCATCAGATCGCTGGCTGCAAGATGAAGACTCTTCCGCTAAGATAGGAGATGCTCCGTCCGAATGCCGTCCATATCGATCGCATTTCTTATGTCCTTTCCTCTACTATAGTAAGTTCTGCGTCATATTGCAAGAATCCGGGACTGGCTTCATGAAGTCTGGGGTGGATTTTAGTTATCTCCGAGCAAAATTGCTACTATATAAGATCAGTGCTTGTATGTCTACAAGTGCTTTTCTCAAGTGTTCGCCAACACCCACATAAGACGCAAGAAAACAGCAATGGCTTCCAATCCAGTTGTCCTAATTACCGGCGCCAATACTGGCCTTGGCTTTGAAACGGTCAAAGCCTTGTGCCAATCCCCCAAAGCATACACGATACTGCTCGGCGGTCGTAGCCTCGAAAAAGCCAACGCTGCAGCCCAAGAGGCGCAAAGAGAGCTCCCTCAGAGTTCCAGTGTCATAACGGCGGTCCAAGTAGACATTGAGGATGACAATTCGATTTCTCAAGTGTTCGAACATGTCGCAAACCAATTTGGTCGCCTCGACGTCCTGATCAACAATGCAGGTGAGCAGACTAGTTACTTCTTAGTAACGGCTAAAGGCTAATCCCTGTATAGGGGGGCAGTTCGACCAGCAACTTTACCTTGGGAAGATGACAATGAGAGAGATGTGGAATAAGTCATGGGAGGTCAACACTACTGGAACGCACATCCTTACTCATACTCTCGTGCCACTCCTCCTGAAATCGTCGGATCCTAGGCTCATCTTCATTACGAGCGGCACTTCCACACTTGCTGAAAGTGAAAACATATCCATCATACTCAACCAGTCTCCGGCGAAGGGCTGGCCGAAGCAAGCATACGATATCGCAGCCTACCGATCCAGCAAAACCGGCATGAACATGATGATGCGGGAGTGGATACGGATTCTAAGAGAAGACGGAGTCAAAGTTTGGTGCATTTCGCCAGGCTTTCTTGCCACTGGACTGGGCGGTGGCCAGGAGATGAACAAGAAGATGGGCGCACAAGATCCCACTGTAGGTGCGAATTTTGTCCGAGAAGTGGTCGAGGGTGCCCGGGATGAAGACGTCGGAAAGGTGGTCCGTCGGGACGGTGTTCAACCCTGGTAGCCTAGACAGCATAGTTCTAGATGGGAAGACGAATAGCAATGCCATTTTTGAGCTCTCCCAGTCGTTAAGAACGTCTTCTTCGAAGCAATCATCTTGAAGATAGTTTTTATTACAAGACCCTGAGAGAGTGTTTATGCTGAGCACTGCTAGCCTGTTCAAAATCTCTATTCCATCTCCCCCTCCATCTGTAGTAAAGTTCGAATTCGAGCATTCGCTGGACAGAAGGTCGCTTGTTCAGGAGGCGAGCGTAGCCTCGCTTCATGCTGAGCAATCCAGATAACAGCACGTCTTCTGCTCAATCTCTCCGCGATGCTCATTTCACACGTCATCTACAACTGATATTGAATGATGTCGGACTTTTCAAGCTTCACTAGCAAATTCTGGGCACACAAAGATGGTTCACATGAGTCTTCAGCCGCAAGGGTCACGAAACGCCCACGGGAGTCGCTCGTGTGCAATCAATGCCGAAAATGTAAACTTCGATGCGATCGAGGCCAGCCATGCAGTGCCTGCAGTCAGGCAGCTGCTTGCAGTTACCAGCGGCTTGCTGGGTCAAGAGTCGACATCAGTCGCCACGCAGCGGCCGAAGATAGGTTGTTACATCTGGAGTCATTGGTCAAGGATTTGATGCAAACCCAAGCATCCGCGCAGTCTAGCAACGATGCGGTATCTACAGAGCCCATGGTGGCACCAGAATTGCACCATGATCCAGCAGAAGCTGTTGATCAGCCTCGAAACGAACAAGTCGATAACCCAAGATACGTTGGTTCCACGCATTGGTCGGCTATATTGGACGATATACACGAGTTGAAGGCTGTTTTGGGTGGTCCAGGAAGCAGAAAGAATCCCTTGTATCCGAAGCCCCCGCTTTATGCCGCGAGCTGATATTCGGATCCTCAAATGTCTACTCTATACAGCAGATCATCTCCTAATATCTGCCTTCAAAAGTTGAGGTCGATCGTTTCCTTTCGATCTACCTCCGGGAAGAAATCTTTCTTCCATTCGCTCATACATACCATTTTCAGCGTCAATATCGAGATTTTTGGGCTGACACTGCAAATGTCAACCCTCTGTGGCATTCCATGTTATTCTCAATTTGCTATATGGCATCGCTGATTGGGCGAGCAACTGGTTCATATCATTCATCACAGAATGACTTAATCAACGGACGTTCTCCCTTGCATGCCGCTGCCGGGCAATGCCTTGTAGTGGGGGAAATCATCGACCACAGCAATTTACAGTGGAAGCACTTGCTATGTATGCCCATTGTAAAATTGTCAGAAGCCTTGATTCCTCTCGGGAAGCTGGAGCGATCCTAATAGTCGTCCGCATAGCGTACGAGATGGGTTACCATCGAGATCCAGATTCATTCGGATCCTTCACCGTGTTTGAGGGTGAAATGCGCAGACGATTTTGGGCAGTATGCAAGCAGATGGACTTGATGATTTCCTTCCAACTTGGCATCCCGAGCAACATCCGTCTTGAACATCGTGACACTAAATCACCTCGGAATCTCTTGGACTCGGACTTCGATGCAGGCACACTAGTATTACTTTGCGCCCCGATCCGAGAACGAAGTTACAAAGCTACTATGGCTCATTGTCAAAGACAGGCAAATGATCAACTTCAGTAAGGTCTGCCAATTCGCCCTCTCCTTCAACGAGAATTCCGAAACAGAGATCCTTCAACTTGACAAAGAAATTCGACAAATGTACGCGACGATTCCTGATGTTCTCCGGGCACGAACTCTTTCCGAGTCGATCGCAGATGCGCCTTTTCTCATCATGACCAGACTACACGTCGAGTTCATTTACCTGAAAAGTCTTTCTGTTCTGCATCGCAGCTACATGGCTCGAGGCAATGTTTTCAGCACTAGATACTGTGTCGAAGCTGGGAAAAAATCTAGTCAGTCAGTTCATTGACATGTATATGGAGTTCTCACCTGGAGGCCAACTATATACGGAGCGCTGGATGCTTAGCAACTTCACCAAGAATGATTTCCTATTAGGCATCATGGTACTGTGCCTTCTTGTGCATACCCGTTGGAAACGAGGCTCGCAGAGCTCACCAATTAATACCGCCACGGAGAGGGAAGTGCTCGCACTGCTCGAGCAGTCGCATGCTATCTGTGTCGAAAATCTACGCTAGTAGAGATGCTCAGCGAGTTTTGCATGCGATATATCTCACATTGACTGGTGCTAAATTCTCAAACGCGTCAAAGAACGCAGCGTCTCAGTCTTCGGAGGCGGCACCTGCTGCTTCCTCCGATACTCGTATGCAGTCAGCAGATGGCGAGGCAGATGGAATTCATTCAGAACCGCTGTTGTTACATTCTCGACATGGTTATGATGAGGCGGCTTTCGGACTGCTTGACCCCTTCAATTTCATGGGCAACGAGGTTGAGAACATCGACTGGATAGTGTTCGATCAGCAGGTATTGGGTCATCATATATGGAAACTTTCACTCCGGTCTGAGAAATGCAATGGTTAATGTCTGGGATCACATATCGTATGGAATTCCGTTTCATTAGAAGCGCCGACTTTGATATTCCTTCGTGCCTACTTCACTGACCCCGATTTTGTATATTTTGAATCGTTCAAATCGTGTGAGCGATTCAAAGATACTGGATCGGATATCATTAATGTGAAGAAAGCTCCTCATAACCCTCGAAGGTGCGTTTCGGACGGAGCCTGGTCGACGAGGTTCAAATACAGATATACTCAACTTAAGCGTGTGCCATCCTGTTATTCTCGCGTCTCTCATTAAGAGTATTCTCTCTCAATTGCCTCCTCAGCTCAATCTCCTTGCTCCAACGCTTCCGCCGATTCGCAAGTGCGTTCGCATCCCATTTCGACTGTTTGTGAGCAAAGATGTTCCAAACCTTCTGTACGCCTTTCGCAGGAGGGGACTTCGAGATGTAGAACGTCCATAAGTAATGCAGACCACTATATTCGAAGCAGATGGCGAAGATGGCAGCACCAAGAAGAGATATCAAATTGGCGAGCCAATCCAATGGAATGTAAGCACCTATCCGGTTACCCGCCGCAACGACTGGATTCAGCAATTTCGCTGAAAAGGCTAGGCAGAGAGTTGGTATGATTATTGCTACGGAGATCGGGACTACTTGAAGTTAGTCATATCTAGGAAGGAACGAGGTGGCGGACGTACACATCAAGGTGAATTGGTGACTTAATGACATTATACCACCCGAAGTGCCTAAGAGCTCCGAGGCGTTCATGCCGAACACACTGGACATGAAAGATAATGGCAAAAAGATGATCGTTACCACTGTGAACAGCATGATAGAGCGACCTTGAGCGAGAGCTGCGTCCGCTTCGACTAGACTGGCTTGTTGTTGTTTGAGGCTGAGTAGGCCTTCTAACTGCAGAAATACGTCTGTTAGTAAGTCGTTGGGGGCGTGGATTAGGGGATGTGTTGGTTGGGGGGAGGGGCCGAGAGAGATTGGGAAATGCTAATAAAGGGTAACGAACTTGATTAGACACGTCCTTCGTGGTATCCTCATAATCTTGTAATTCGTGTCGCCGTATGGTAATGACTTGAATGAGAGCTTTTGCCCGGTTCAATGTGCTTTTGGGAACCCTTGTTTTGAGTTGAGAAATCTCTTCGTGATGCTCCTCAGAGTGACCATTTGCCGAGCCGTTCTGTGCAGTTGTTTTCAATGGAGCAGTCGTTCCATTGAGATGCCCTCCATTTGTCTGAGCCACAGTAGCTGCCCCGTTCTGCAGTTCAATCTCCCCATTGGTCTGAGTACTCTGGTCTATTCTGGCATTCGATTTTGTACTAATGTCTTCAATCATTCTCTTCAATCCCTGCAGAAACTCATGATCTGGAGGATTCTCTTGATCGTGCAAATCTTGCAAGTGTTTGAGGAAGTCTGTGGTAACGCTCAACTGCTGGTCGTAGACTCGCCGCATCATACGTAACTCGTCCATAATGTCGTGTGCCTCGCGAAGTAACACCCCCTCAGGATTGATATTCAGAATGTACCTCTGGAAAGATCCAAACTTGTCACTGTGCTGACTCATCTCAAGATTCCTGAGGTGGCCCCAGAATACTTCGAAGGCTTGCGATTTTCGTTCAGACTGTCGTTCTTTAATTTGCTGTTAGGAGAGAATTCTCGTTCATAACACTTACAACATGGCCAATGGCGTTGGCAAAAACTGTGAAAATTCCCGAGTCAGCATTTCTCGAGAATGAAAGAGGAAGACAATTACAAGAATTCCCGAAGATGCACTTGCTCCTAAGAACATCTATCTGGAATAGATGTGCAAAGAACTCACGAGGATGGCCAGAGGAGGAAATAAATAGCTCTGAAAATTACGTACGGTCAAACACATCCGGACGCTCATCCACCAGCTTTGTCCGGTCAAAGAAAACAGTTGAACACTATTAAAGTCTCAGAATCAGCATCTCTCTTTCCAGGGAAACATCAGAAACTAGACATGATTTAAGAGCTGAAAGGGCTGCTTTGAACGTGAGGTATGCTAAGTGTACCCAACCCGAACTGGTCGAGAATAAGAAGAATGGGCTGCCAGGAAGTAAGGCCGAGGAAACGCACCTGATTGATGATGATCAGTGCTAGATCATACACCGAGTTGATTTCACCACCACGGAGGTGGGTTAGCCTCGCACGGATTGCGTTGTGCACTGCCGAGTGATCTGGCTTGTTCCGACCCCATCGTCTTGGGAAGCTCGTGATGATTGTGTCTAGAAGATCAGCAAGTTTCGTTGTAGCATCTCAACCTTCGTGAAACGTACGATCGTCAAGCACGTAGAGCCACAACTGACTGTGAAATTTCGGAGTTAGCATTGACCGAAAGAGAAGAGGTCATACCCTACTCCTAGGCCGTCCATTTAGAGTATCTGTCAGGAGAAGGGGACTCGAGGATCCTGGAAACTTAGAGGGAGCAGGGAACGGATCACTCTCAAGTTATACTTACTCAACCATGATGACTCGAGTTGTTCTTGTTGAGTCTTTTGCAGTCATTGTCCCACGGTAGACGACCTGATCTTGATCTCTTGGTCCAGTATCTTCAAGTTTCCAGTAGTATGATTGATCCAGTGTCCGTCTTCCATGAAGCGGTGGCTTCTTATGAAGGTAATTCTTCAACAGGGCACGATCGAGTGCAATGTCCATGCGGGAATATATTTCTGCGACGTGAAAGAGATATCGGCCCAAGGACGTCTTGAAAGTGAATGGCAGTGGTTGGACGTCACTTGAAACTTGGATCCATTCTGGCGATAGTTTGTGCGTTGAATGCGGTTGAAACCTTTGGTTATTTTTGGTTGATAGTTGGTGGTCCTTGGTTATTTGCTTCGTTACGGCGGCCATCTGCCGATACTTTCTGTCCGTCTCCCAATGAAGATAAGGCATCTAGTGGTCTTGAGGGTTTATTCTGTAGGTAAACTTGACTTGAAAACTTACAAACATGATAAAACTATTGCTGCTAGAAGGATTTTTGGAAGGACTATCTGTGTAAGGGCAAGGGCAGGCGTCTACTCAAGATATGAGCTCAAAACTACTGAACGATTGAAAACGGAACATGGAAGGAGGGGAATACCAGAAGGAATATGAGAGCAATGGGAAAGCATATGTCGGGCGTGAATGGGATCTTCTCTGCCTCCGTGCTGACGACCGGTCCAGAACTCCCTGCATAGGAAGTTTGAAGATTTCTTGCGGTAATCC
This sequence comes from Gamarada debralockiae, assembly GCA_002803225.1. Classification (NCBI taxonomy): domain Eukaryota; kingdom Fungi; phylum Ascomycota; class Leotiomycetes; order Helotiales; family Hyphodiscaceae; genus Gamarada; species Gamarada debralockiae. The sequence continues at coordinate 35,372 of NXFV01000502.1, read as the reverse complement.
GGCGATTTTCGGTAATCGTACTCTCCGGTTTCTTCGCCATTGTAGCGGGTGATAGCTCTCTGTACAGGGATAAGTAACGTAGAGAATTGCAAATACACTATAGGGTGGTCATACTTCAATCCAAGCCATGTTATTTGCGGGGAAGTGAAAGTAACGGAGAGTGTCCGGGTCGCAGTGCTTGCACCTTTGCTTCAATACACTATCTGTCCCATCTAGAGCTTTATTGACAGAGTATTTCTCCATTTTAAAATGAACATATGAGGACGTAGGAAACTCCTTCTTCAGGGTGATCATGTTGACCGTAAATCCGTGGTCAGGATCGGTCTGAGAGCTTACTGCCTCGGTTGATCCGATCGTGGGAGTCGTAAGATCCTCCGTGGTTGTAACTGTGGCTGCCTTTTGAGATTCTGCAGACCTTGAAGAGCCAGTGGTCTTGGCAGGAGGATTTGCCATGTTTGGAACTCTTTGCAAAATGCTCAATTCATACCGTTTCCGACGAAGAAGTTTCCGCGAGTCATCATCGTTCTTCTTCTCAAGTTCCGCAATTATCCCTTCAACTTCTCGGGTCTGGGAGAGACACCTGGTTTTAGCCTGTTGTATCCAAGTTGCCCGCGAGGTTCGAAGACGATCCATGTAGAACTCATGGCTACTATCAAACTCAGATCTCAGCTGGTCAATCCTTGTAAGCTCTTGCTTAATTCTTTCAAACTTATATGTCTTCTCCTTAAACTTGTCTTCATAATAAGATAGAAGAGCCTCCCGGTTTTTATATCGGCAGCGAAAATAGGATACCAGTGGATCATCTTGAAGGCGCTCCGGAACATCCTTCTCATAGAAATCCTTTGGCTCGTCCATCACGGGAATTGGTTTCCTGCTGTCCATTTGCTATGATAATACTTCACAAACGGATTGAGTGGGAAAATTTAGTGATTTCGAAATTGAAGAAAATACGCAATTGTTGGAAAAACTGCAGAAGAAATCGTTAAAGGATGCCTGCCATTTATTGGAGTCCACTTGCTCAGCCGCACACTATGCAAGCCTCTCGATTCCCTCATCTCAAGGGCCTTGTCCAACTTTGCCGAAAAAGTCAGCTCTTGCGGCTTATAGAGAGTAAGGCTTGAAATTATGCATGTATGGGGAAGCCCCTGACGAATAGGATTAGACAGCTGTACCCCTCCACTATTGAGCCCTTGAGAGCAAAGTCCAAAACGACTGGATGAATTGGCGAACATCCACCAAACACCCCCAAAGTTCCATTCATGAATAAATGTGAGAAGAAACAACCAAACAAAAGGCTTCAATTCTTTGCCCGCTGCATGACGGCCCCTTTTGCAGATCGTCTCTTTCTCCTATAACTGGTCCTTGTTGCTGGGAGACGCAAATCGCAAATATGGACCCCTCATGCCATTGGATGAGATTGGCAGAGAGATGAGGGGAACGGTACAATGGCAGGGGATGAATGGTTGCGTTCTTTCGGCATTCGTCATTCACCACGTGGACCAATGGAAGAGTGAAAGGCTGAGACATCTTGGACGCCGCGAATAGTGAAAGATGTCACTCCATAAGAAAGAATGTCTTTAAGATATGATGCGCAAGGCTGGTAATTGTGAGGTTGAGTTTCTGGAATTCCTCCCAAACTCCGCGCCCACCACACACAGAATCGAGTGTACAATTTGTTCCATTCAAGACAAAGATCGCGGAATACCAAAAGGGTATGGAACGGTGTTCGGCAAAACACTATACGAAGGAGAATAAGTTTCTCTGCCATAGCTTTATTTGTACATACCTAATTATTACGAGTTCCACGAATATCAGATCTTCCTCCTTTTTGCCCGCTGACTTCGCGAGCTTTCAAGTACAATGCTGTTCTTCCCCTCACCAGATTCATCCTTTACTTCGTCCAGTGCATATTTCCTCTTCACAACCACCTTCGATTCCAAGACCCTGCCATCTTCTTGCTTGATCTTGACTTCGTCAACATCAACCTCGATTTTGGTCGCAAGCCTCTCCGAGAAGGTCTTCAAATCCGCGGCAAAGAGTACTGAATGCGCCCAACCTGCTTCTTTCCCCCATAAAGTCCTGAAATGATCACCCACAGCATCATATGTTGCCTTTGTGAGGCTCTTGTGTTTCCCTTTGCCGAACTTATAGTCTCGTTGAGCAATCTGCCACACATGGGTGTCTACCGGAACGCTCTCGCCCCAGCCAAGCCCCATGAGGCAAACACAATCAGCTACCTTGGGGCCTACTCCCTGTAATTGAAGTAGTTCCTCATGAGCTTTTCGATATCCTTCGCGGCCACCTTCAGGGAGACCTTTCTGATCCAGGTTGTCGTCAAATATCTCCGGGTTGCACAAGCTCTGAAGCCAGCCTTCAGGTCTCTCATTTGCAACCATCTTCGCCGTCTTTGCAATGTAACCTGCGCGATACCCGAATCCCAATTCTCGTAAGTGAGACTCGACTCCTACTCCTGTCAAAGCCTCAGGTGGCGGGAAATCATGAAATGGCTGGTCGTCAATATGACCTACCAGAGGTCCGTAGTGCAGACACAAATTGTTGACCTTCAATAAATTTTTAGCTATTCTATCCACTTCAGTCAATCCGTGGATCCATACCATCTGTGATATCCTCACGATATTGTTGTTGCTACTGCATATGAATCCCACCAGCGCCTCCCAAGCATCTTGCCTTAAAATGCGAACTCCTGTAAACTTGGGAGCCCTCTTCTTGAAATTCGAATCTACCGATGACCAATGCTCGTACAAAGCAGTCAAGTCAGGGGCGAGGTTGAGGTATTGTCGAAGTAATGATTCGGTATCATCCTCATCACTTGGCGTGCCGACAATCGAGGACTTTGCGGAGGAAGGAGGGCTCAGAGGGTAGAGAGTACTGTGTCGAATGGTTCGATAGTGGAGATATGTCGAGTCTTGTTTGAGGGATAATATTCTGCCATGTAGAGCGCAAGACCTATATACTGTTAAGCTCTGTCAAGGAATAGGGGGTGCCCCTGAACTTACCATTCATCGTCTCGGAGCTTTCTCCACCTGAAAGATTGACCGCACCGTAAAGTCGTATCTATGCAGAGCTCTGCAAGACTTACAGGAAGCTTCCGCCATTCGGAGATTTGTAAATTTCCCATAATTATCTGAATTATTGCTAGTGAAAGAGTTGGTGGTTAGATTTCCACTCCTAGCGCGGCCAGGTCGGTAGACGCGACCTCCTTCCGCTTCACCTAAAAAAAAAGGCACTGCAAAGCCTTGTCGCAACAACCTTCGACCGCTTCCACCGCATTCAATTTCCCACGAGGTGAACGATCGAGTTACATCTTTAAAAGCTGACGCCATCATGAACGGCGATAGCTACTCATCTAGAGGCATGGCACCTTCATCGACAAAACCCAAACAGCAAGGTGGAGCTACTACTGACAATCAAGGATCAACAGATTCTGGCCGACACGGTTCATCAAGAGATTATCCTGTGGGTACACTTTGTAGCTAATCTATCCATTGAATGTGAGCTGATGCCTTGTAGTCTTCTCGCGATGATCGACGAGGCGATCGAGGCGATCGAGAACGAGGCGGTGACAGAAGACGTTCGCGCTCCCCAGGACATCGAGGCTCCCGACCATCTCGCCGCGAAGGTGAGGTAGATTCCTACTCTACCAGCCGCGACTACAGAGAACGTGAGCGCGAGGATAGATACTCTGGTAGAGACAGAAGAGGTGGTGGAGAGAGAGAATGGGACAGAGATCGAGGGTCATCCAGACGCGACGCAAGAAGAGACGACGATGACAGACCACCAAGGAGAGATCGAGACCTTTTTGACGATCGAAGAGGCAGCGGTGGAGGACGACGTGGAGATAGAGGCGATCGTGATGGCGGATTTGGAGGTGGTCCTGGACGGGAGCGCAAGAAGAGCGCCACTCCTCCACCCAAGAAGAAGGAACCGACACCAGATCTGACAGATGTCGTACCAATTCTGGAGCGGAAGAGACGATTGACTCAATGGGATATAAAGCCACCTGGATACGAGAATGTTACTGCCGAGCAAGCAAAGCTATCTGGCATGTTCCCATTGCCTGGTGCCCCAAGACAGCAGCCTATGGATCCCAGCAAGTTGCAAGCCTTTATGTCACAACCAAGTGGCTCAGTTACCAACGCAGCACTTAAACCCTCGAACTCACGACAATCGAGGCGTCTCCTAGTGCACAATCTACCTCCCGCAATAGCTGAAGACGCCATTGTCAGCTTTTTCAACCTCCAACTCAATGGACTCAATGTTGTGGAGGGATCCGATCCTTGTATCTCTGCGCAAATGTCGAAGGACAAGTCCTTTGCGTTGGTGGAATTCAAGAATGCTTCCGATGCTACTGTTGCTCTGGCCTTTGATGGAATCACCATGGAAGACAATGATCACATGGTTACAGGCAATGGGGCATCTAATGGTGCTGTCAAGGGTCTCTCTATTACTCGTCCCAAAGATTACATAGTCCCTGTCTCCGACGAAACTTCCTACGAACCCGGTGTTATTTCGGACGTTGTGGTTGATACCCAGAACAAGATCAGCATCTCGAATATTCCACTTTATTTGACGGATGAGCAAGTCACGGAACTCTTGGTATCATTCGGAGAATTGAAGGCGTTCATTCTGGTCAAGGATAATAGTACGGGGGAGTCGCGGGTAAGTGTTTTGGATTTCACATACATGCAATGACTCACTCTTTTAGGGAATCGCTTTCTGCGAATATGCCGATCCAACTCAAGCAACAGATATTGCCGTGGAAGGTCTGAATGGTATGGAACTTGGAGACAAGCATCTCAAGGTTCAACGAGCAAGCATTGGAAATACTCAGGCTTCTGGTCTCGAAATGGGAGTCAATGCTATGTCCATGCTTGCTGGTACTACATCTCAAGGTCTCGATGAGGGCAGAGTGTTGCAACTGCTTAACATGGTAACTCCGGAAGAGCTCATCGACAATGAGGATTATGAAGGTATGCCCCTAGTTGTCTAAAAATTGTTGATATTCGCTAACGAGTATGAAGAAATCTGCGAGGATGTGAAGGAAGAGTGCGAGAAGTATGGCAAGGTCTTGGAAATGAAGGTCCCAAGACCGACTGGTGGTAGCAGACAGTCTAACGGCGTTGGAAAGATCTTCGTCAAGTTTGATACATCGGAAGCCGCAGGCAAAGCTCTTCGAGCTCTCGCTGGCAGAAAATTTGCGGACCGCACCGTCGTCACAACGTATTTCTCGGAGGTAAGGACTCCACCTGTTGATATTTTGAGTTTGTTTACTGACAATGCGTCCAGGAAAATTTCGAGGTCTCTGCTTGGTAAAGTCGCAGTGTCCTCACATACACACTATCTATGAAGCCTGCGATCGTGGTTGAAGTCTGCGATGGCATGACTTGAGCCTGAATATCGCCTCCGTCAAGACAATACCTCTCTGTACTTTTAGTCGTTTGCCAAGTTAGTTGGCACATAAGGAATAATTCAAAAGCGTTGAAAAATCGACGGCCCTCCTCTTTACCTTGCCTAACCATGAGGATCTTCTCAATGTGCAACCTGATTGAGGGTGGGTTACGAGCGCCCGAGCGTGACAGATCAAGGAAGAAGAATGCAGTTCACTGGTCGGATGTTTCGAGGCCTGACAGTGTTCATGAACGACGTGAATAGCTACATAATCTATGGGATTCGAATTAGGAACCAATTTCCATACCTTTCTAGCCCTTGACAAACCACTGTACCAACCTGCAGATATCGAAGAAGTTCCTAAACTTTTGCAATGTTAGTCTGTGAACCGAAAGCAGCTCAAATTAACATTTCATTGGCCAAGAAAAGAGATCAGAAGTCCGTTTAGATCATTGTCACTTCCGCAGAAGTTCCTAAATCAAGAGGTACCAGAAATAAAGTAAAATAGAGTATCATCATTGAAAGTCTCGGTCATGGGGGAAAAGGAAAAGGTTGGACTCACGTGCAGGCTCCTGAGCTGCCTCCCGTTGCGTTTCCCCCTTGTTCAATTACTTCGAGGATCTGAAAGACAATATATATTTCGACGGCTCATCAACTCATTCAGAGTCCTTGGACACAATCGCTGAAATAGTTGCAAACATTGTAGCTGATGTTGAGATTGAAGAAAATCTGGCCGCGAAGATTTGAGTCGATACTTTTGTTTGCGCTAGATCCCAAATGGATTAGGCCAAAGCTAGCTTCGCTAAGCGAGGCTCTTCGCACTTTGAGAATTTCAACACCTTGGAATCTTCTTTGAAGAATCACGACAACCGCCGTTCCCAGTAAACTCGATCAATTCCAACAAAATGGGTCGCCTACACTCAAAAGGAAAGGGCATATCAGCCTCCGCTCTCCCATATTCCCGCACTCCTCCTGCATGGCTCAAGACCACCCCCGAGCAAGTTGTCGACCAAATCTGCAAGCTCGCAAAGAAGGGCGCCACTCCATCCCAGATCGGTGTTGTCCTCAGAGATTCGCACGGTATCGCTCAGGTCAAGGTTGTCACTGGTATGTCTAGATTCAGAAGCGCAGATACTGCGACGATGTTGAAAGTTGGAATTCTAGCTGACTGGATTTTGCAGGTAACAAGATTCTCCGAATTCTCAAGTCCAATGGTACGATTTCCACGACATGAAGCCCTCATATGACCATCATTGGACTTGATCCCATGATGTGTGCAATACAAAACATACAATATGCCTCTGCTTGGTCTTTGACTGACGGAGTGATTTTATAACAGGCCTCGCACCAGAAATCCCAGAGGACCTTTATATGTTGATCAAGAAGGTTGGTGCTTCATACTGTCTGCTCGCGGGTTCTATGCTGATCAAATTTGAAGGCTGTTGCTGTCCGCAAGCACCTCGAGAGAAACCGCAAGGACAAGGACTCCAAGTTCCGTCTCATTCTCATTGAGTCCCGCATCCACCGTCTGTCCCGCTACTACAAGACCGTCGGTGTCCTCCCACCCACCTGGAGATACGAGAGCGCCACTGCCAGCACCTTGGTCGCATAAATGTCCAAATGGTTAGGATGGTTGCTATTTGGCATGGAGTTGGGGTGTGGTGATTTGCATGGAACTGATCTGCCACGGCAGACTGTAGTAGCATAAAAGCTGCTAGTGAATATCAGATCTCAAAACACACTCCAGAATTCGGAAACTTGTGCCATTTCCATTCTCCTTTGGATTCTCTGTCCAGAATGCTATGAAGACCTTGATACCATTTCTCCATCCTGCATATCCTCCATGACCGTGACTCCACATGCATAACTTTTCCGAAGAACTAATGCCGAATGGTTTGCTTGCTCTCAATTCCTCAATTCGAGTCCGCAAAGCCATCGTCCCAAGTACCCAATTCTCTGTCAAATATGCCCGCCGCAGGCTTGCTCAATGATGTCCTAGGTGCCTTCCAACTCCCTTGATTTCTGCAACAGGTATTCGCCCAACACACGGAGGGGATCATTTGGTCTAGAACGAGCATTAGATTTCATCTCTGGAAAACAAGAGTTTGGATCCACAATGCAAGGTGAAGACCCAAAGCAAAACGTACTGCTCCTTCGCCAACAACTTCATTCCCTCCAGTAAAACCCCGGTAACCTTGCTATTCAGATATTGTCTCGTCGGCGCGCCATGAGGAGGAGCCTCCTTGGGGATAGTAGGAGCGGGATCAGGGTGTTGAGAGGTAGCTCGGGAGGTGATATCGTTGCCATTAGGGCGAGAGGGGGTTCCAGTTCGTGCAGGCATTGGGCTGGCTGCATTGTTCGACGCGCCTGGAGCAATTGCAGGAGACTGAAGGAGCATTAGTTGTTGAAATTGTAGTAAACTTGGAGGAGGAGACGTGCGGGAACTCTGTCAGGAGTGCGATCACTCATCTCGACGTCTTTTGTCATGTTGCTGGGGAGTGCAGCGGGACTTGCTGCGGACGTTGGAGTCGCGGATTGTTGTTGCATCGCAGCTTGATACGCGGTCGCAGCTGCACTTATACTCGGTGCAGTGAGATTCTGCTCTATTGCACCATCTGGTGTAGCCGATTCTGCCATAGTTCTTGTTATGGAATTTGGTCTAGACACAGAATACAAAGATTCCCTTCAAAGTTGTGGCCGAAGCGAGGTGGAGTCTGCCACGCGAGTTCTCGTGATACCGCGTCTGCCTTGGACGCGCTACTTATCCTGCAACCTCCTCAATGAAAAAGCCTTTCTATTAATCATTGGGATCCTCCTCAGACACTCTAGATTCACGAAATGAATTATGGTCCTTAAGCCTCAATCAAGCATTAGCCATAATGCAATGGTTGGAAGAAGTATCCCACATCCATCGTCGACCAATTTCCACGACGACGATATATTGCCTCCTGCAAAGCGTCATAAAGCTCTGGAAAGCACTGATGGAGAGGAGTCTCGTGATGTTTCCGAGGATGAAGCTCCCTTGCGAATGCCCAATCAATACCGAGATGAGATTCCTGATTCAGAGGACGACGACAATGACCTGAACGACGGTCAACCGAAGCCAGCAAGGCCGACCGAGCTGGAGAGTGCCTTACCGCCTGTTAAGACGGACAAGGAAGCCATTGCTGAATATGAGGCAATGAGGGCTTCCGAACAGGATAATGCAGAGGTTCTGCGGGACAGGCTTAAACAGAGGAAGTGGACAAAGGGCAAAAGTTCGATCTATGTCGATGCTTTCAATCTTGCTCTTGAAACGGTTCTAGAGGATGAAGGGCATCTTTTTGATGAGAAGGAGCTGCAAGTGTTCAATCAATGGAGAGATTTGGATTACGAGGCGCAGTATTTGTAAGTCTAATCTGCATTTGGGAGGCTTTGGAAACCAGGTCCTGGGCAAGACAGAGGATTGTAGGTTGGAACCTGGAATAGCAAATATCTAGGATACTTGTTGGATCCGCCTTTTGATGGCCTTTCTTGATTAATGGGTGGCGACTCCAGGACCTCCTGCTTGGGATTGGCAAGTGCCAAAGTTTCCTTTGAATACTGTCGCTCAGTTGTCTCGGCAGTATGGTTAATGCTTCGCCAGATATGTCCGCTTGTTTCTTCGAAAGACTTCTGCGTGGCATCGCATAAACAAACTTGGGTACTATGGCGATATAGGAGATCTACCAGCTGCTGCAAAAATACTCCAAGCTAGTCGAGAATTGCCCGAGTCGTCCGCCCCAGTCCAAGTAAATCCCGCAGAACTTTCTCCGCCAGAGGGCACTGTTCTGGCGTCATCCTTCAGCTTTGCTGATTGCTCAGATGAAGAGATCACTACTATGGAAGAAGCTTCGTCACTCCTCCAGTTGGATGAGCTCAAAGCAATTGCAAAAGACGCAAAAGTACGAGGAAAGAACAAGGGCGACCTATTGAAAGCCTTTCGACGGATGAGCCAGTATCAGAGCGGTCTAGCCTTTGTGGGATTGAAAAGACCAGAAAATCATCACAGTCTCGGCTCGGAGAGTCCTTACGAAAACGACAATGGAACCGATTCACCGGGTGGAATGTCTGATATGAATCGAGACAGTCATTTCTTGCGGAAGATCATGGCTGTCACAGGACCTTGTATCCGGCTTTCTCTGCCCACATTGAAGCTCTTTGAGAGGGTGCATTTGGTCTTCTACAGATCTACAGAATGGACAGACAAGTCATTGACGACAATCATCTTGGCCCGCATCTCCCGTCGAAACTTCCCAGAGTACATAGTGTCCAGATCCACAAATATCTTCCCATCCAGACCTGATTTGCTGGAATTCGAAGCAGCAATTAGAACGCAATTTCGAGTTGACAACATCTTGGAGTTCAATGGTAACCCTGGCAAAGAGGGGTTGGAAGAGGTCATGTCCATCTTTGACGAGGTCTATCCACGGTGGAAGGTTCTTCTCGCAGAGGAGCAACGAAAGGAGGATCGAGTGTACGAAAGTGGCGAAGGAGCCTATTTGCGGCGTTTCTCACCAGCGTGGGTATACACAAGAATCATTCACAAAGGGACCTATGTCCTTGGAAGATTCAAAATGCATCAGCGAGAACACGAAGTCACCACCGAGCTACTTAATCAGCACCTCTTCCATGCCGCACGGCGGGGCGCTTGGTATCAGCGAAAAGCACTTCTAGAAGAACATTACATGTATTCTCTTCAACCACCTGATGGCGTCTCGGATTCCGAAAAACAGAAACGGCATTGGAAGCGGATCTCCCTGCAAACCTGCCAAGAAGGGCTTCAAGACAAAGACTGCCACACGATCTATCACTATGATCTACAAAAGCGAATTAGGAAGCTCGAGAAGCAGCTCAAGATCCCCAAACGAGAGCAACATGACTTCGGACATATCCTGCTCTCCAAGCCTACTGAAATCACCGTCGAAGGAATCCTAATTAAGAAAGAATACCCTCCAACAAGACGAAAGTCGAGCGGAGCTGCTATCGAAGAGCGCCAACGAAGTACGAAAACAATATGGGTCGATGAGGCTGAAGGAGGCGGGGAATGCAGCGTGGAAGCAATGTGTCTTTCCTGGTATCGATCTCAAGGGATGAAAGGATATCATGCTGAAGGTGGCATCATTCGAACACTATTTGCATATTTGTTCTACGATATCCTCTTCATCTACATCCCGAACGTCTTCCAAACCGCGTACCAAACTTGTCCTCTCGATCTGCACACAGATGCCTTCTTCCCATCACGGATATCAGAAATCAATCATCGACTTGTCGAGATCGCGAATGGAGATGCCGAGCGTTTGATTCGTGAAGTCCACAATCGAGAACAAGAGAAGAAGACATGTATCATTGGCCTGAACTGGGATTTCGCACTCGAGGATTTGTTGGAGATTGTGGGCTGCTTTGATGGCACTGCTCTAGCTACGGTCTGTAAAGTCATGGCGCAAGAGTATAGGATCAGAGGAGGTGGCATCCCGGATCTGTTTCTGTGGGATCCGGTGAAGAAGGAGGTGTTGTTCTCGGAGGTCAAGAGTGAGAATGATCGATTAAGTGATACGCAGAGGCTTTGGATTCATGTCTTGACTGGAGCGGGCATTAGGGTCGAGTTGTGCAATGCTGTTGCAAGGGAAGTGAGGGTTGTGGATGCTGAGTAGGATTGTCTTGTCTATACCGTGTTAACTGTAGTACAAGACATCAATCATTTAATTCTATTTCAGCGATTAGAAGGATATTGGAAACCTTGCAGGAAAACGCGGGTCTTGATCGCTCATTCTACTTGAGCAGTCAAAATTCAAGAGCATCGAGGAGAACCAGTAGCTGTCTGAAAGGTTCTCGTTCAATCGCTGAAATGGCCAGAACAATTGGGATCTTGTATTCCGATTTAAAGCAGTATCTGCAGTCAGTGGTATGTAGGTAGGCCAACGAAAATACATGAAAACCCTCATTTCGAAATACTCTCACCATAGCGATACATGCCGAGTTGGAAAGAGGATTCAAAGGAATAATGAGTGCATGCTCGAGCAAGATTCTCATCTCTGCGCAATGGTATTGACATCGTCAGAAGAACTCCTGCCCAGGGCAGAGCAGACGTTTACTTTCTGCGCATTGCAGCTTTGAGAGGCACTTCCCACAGACTTGCTCAATCAGCACGCGCTCTCTAGCGAGGGTGAATGCTGGAAGGGATAGTTCGATCTACACGCAACGTTATATTCTCTCCAGGGGCCTATTTCCTCACCAAAAATATCAGGGAATCTTGGAACAAGAATCAATCTGGCAGGCTCTCCTTCCCCTCCGAAAATCCCTACCCTGGCATTGCAAGAATCCCCAAAAAGCGGTATTCCAAGTCTCTTGTAGAAGCCGTAAACAAAGTATGTGTCAGGAAATAGGTTCAACTTCTGCAGAGCGAGTTTCATGGAAAGTGAAAGAGTCTGCGTTTCGACAGGCGTTAGACTTCCTCAGGCCTAGTTTAGCTTCCCAAATAACCAGAATATCTTTGACCCATCACTTTACCACCAGGACGACATGGATGGAAAGAACAGGGTATTGAAGAAAATCCGTTGCCCGTTAGTTCATTCTTTTTGAACAACCAGGAGGCTCGTACAGGAGTTATCTCCTGCCCATGCTAGCAACAACAACAACGATCTCGATGAGAGTTCATCTTTCTCTGAATACTTGGATCATCACTTCTCTGGGACAGTAAATTGCCATCTCCCACGGAATTTCCCTTTTGCAGCGTGAGAAAGCCGGGGTGTGTTCAAGGGCCTTACTGCCTCACCAGCCCGAAATAGGAAAATGTGCTGCCGCACAGAATGATATGGAAATTCTACTGACAAAGCCTCGTGCAGCGCAGTTTTGGGAGGTCCAGACGAAGTAGCGACTGAAGCGGAAGTACATTTCCTTCGGGAGAACAGCAATGATTTGCCAATCGTTACAAGAAGTCGAGAAGACACAGTTGCACAAATACAAATAAGCCGCCAAAGAGATGAGCTTAAAATCGGTTTGCTGGGATGGCAGTTCGGGAAAGAGTACCACAGTTCCTCTCGCTGTGTATTGGTAACTGCAGTTCGACTTCACACATCGCTTGGCATCACACTCCCCGCTAGTTCACAGGCAGCGTCACTGGCCCACTGCTTTCTCCACACTCCGCATTCATCCAATCTGACACAATCACTCTGCATAAAACACACAAAACCAGCCACAGCTTAAACCTGAAGCAAAACGTTCTGCACTACGAGTTCTCCCACACCAAAGCCGGAGATTGGCACGTGAAATCAAACCACTCCGGCTACGTCCAACTTGTAGGTGGCCGGTATTCGGACCTTCTCCCATCACCTTGTTCTCCCGGCGAATGAGATTCATAAGCAGGATAAATAAGGAAATGGCATGTAATAAAAGCAGGGCTTCTCCGCAGACTTACGCGGGAATAGCCGGGAGAAGCGTTTAAAATGTTCTGGAAGAGAGGTTTCTGCGTGGGTTGGGAACTAGTGGGCAATGATCATCGTGAATTCTGCACAGAACAATTCGGAGATGCTTCCTTTGGGACTGGAATCTTGGGAAGTGGCCGGGAAATCGTGAGAGACTTTGGTGATGGGCGATGAGGAACGGCCTCGGTGACTTGTGACAATTGACTTTGATTGTGCATGACGTTCAAAAATTCCCTTTCGAGCTTACGCGTTATGCAGGAACGCAGTCTGGGCGATTGTCCAATGAAGGAGAATTTTGTGCTTGGTCTAGCGAAGTCACATTTCACAACGGCTGCTGCTAGTGCTGCTGAGTGAGAACTGAAACGGATACTGCGGTAATTGGAATACAAGATATCAATCGTCCACTTCCAACGATTATTTTTTTCGCAGGATAGTCCTTAACCGACAGCAAACCTAAGTCGCTCATTCTGGTTGAGCAATTGATCTCCAGGATATCAGTAGAAGTTCTGCGCTCTTCAATGAGCCCTCTTTTCGATCGCTGAGGCATGCTCAAGGGTTGATCTCTTATATCCCAACTAATACGATAGAGGCTGTTTGTGAATGAGGTGAAAGTATAACCGCAACTGATAGAATAGGAAGTTTGGTGTGCCTCCAGATAGATCCCGCTCTGTGAAATGCAATTTGACGTCTCAGAGTATCAGGTTTATCTTCTTCGAATGTCGAATGAGGTGCTGGAGAACTTGGGGATAGCAACCCCACGCGATATCATGCCGTCTTCAAATTTCTCATACAAAACTGCCAGGGGATAATGTGCAGTCTCTCAGGGCTGTTTTGGCATTCTGCAGCAACTTTCTGCATCAAATTCGGAGGACTCCAGGGAAAAATTATTTTCGGGCGTCGCGGTTCGGGGATGAAGCCTCGAAAGGTACACCTCCGGTATCTTGACCAAGTGGTAGCGACTCGGAATATGCGGATTGTTGCCGCGAGTAAAGCCATCTACGCTGCGGCCTGGGGAAGAACGGACACACACTTGCAGGTACGTTACATCGTTGAGAGCATGGACAAATGATCCCTTTTCCTGGGTTTGCCAGGTGGTCTGGGCATGAGGTTCTTGAAGTTTCCCATGCGGAACACTTGTATTGACGAATGGTTTTCAGTGACCGTCTGACTTAAAAAGGAACATATCGGTAGATCTCAATACACGTTTGGAAATTGCAGTCGTTCCTTGTAAGCCATGCGTTGTGAACGGTCCATCTTACAGGGGGGAGTCACCTTGAAGCGGCGACGGTCAGCATGCTGGATCAAATCTTGAGCCTGTCAGCCTTGCTCAAAAATTGCTGGATGGAACGACCGCTGGGCAGAGATTTGACGACGGTGATGCTTGTTGCACAATCAAAGATGCGCGGAATTTGCTCCTTTCCTTCATCTTGGTATTTGCGCATGCAGCGGCTGCTGACAGGAACTGGAATTCAACCATGGCGGGACGCTGCATGGAAATCACACCTTGAGTCCCACGTTCTATCCAAGTCTCGAAGCTTGGACTTGATCACTCATCAGCTCAGCGAACGAGTGGGATATCCATCGTACAAACCTTCGACACTTCGATTGCGTGTCTACACAGTACCAGTAACTAACGTTTTGTCCTTTGTGTAAGAAGAGTACGGGATCAGACGGCCCGTTGGCACGGACTGAATCAAACGTGGGCCTAAATTTAGGGTGTGGGTAAGAAAATTTCCTGACTGAGCATTTGAAGCTATTCTCCTGTAGGCCCCACCTCCGTCCGGATGCCAAACTCGTCAGGCGTTCGTCATCTCTCCAATAATTAGAATGAATGACTGGGATTGTTTTGCGAGTCTGTGCATGAATCAGGGCGTGCTCAGGACAGAAGTTTGATGGAAGGCTCTGTAAGACCGACACACCGCCACACACCACCCACAGCTCGGCATTGTCGGAAGCGAGCAGGCAAAGGTACGGACAGCTGTTGGTATTTAATATCAAAGATATTTCCAATGCTCTCTTTTGGATAAACGAATAGAATATCAATGAAGTTGTCGCAATAATACGTTTCGATGATCAAACTTGACGTTTCCATGATGCGCGACGTCTGCCCTATGGTCTCGTTTCTTGAAACCGGGGTGTGCTGGTGTTGATGCTTCTACAGCAGAATGACAGTGACAAACTCTCGATTTGTAACAGCTAGCCCACGAAGATTGGTGGGGGTTTGGGAGTCTGGGGAACTGTGATAGTGAAAACTCTAACATATCCAAAACTCGCAAGTTTAATAGAGAGATGGACCACAATACAGAAGTGGTTCGGATAGCGAAGAGCCGGAAGCCTGAGTGATATTCGTGATGGTACTCGAGCCAGAAGAAAAGATACGACTCATCAGATGCTATTGGGATAGAAAAATAAGACTCTGCCTCAGAGGGTTTCGGCTAAGCTCTTAAGTCAATAGCTGTTTCGGCAGTTATTCTTAAGGGGATTAAAGTTCGCCTCAAACCAAAAACATAGCTTTCGATAGGACTTAGCCTCCAGGATGGTTATGAGGCTTACAGCCTCGTGCCATACCAATGTCCTCAAAGCCTTGTGAGGGGCAGACATTGGCCCCCCTCCCACAGACCTAAGCTAACCATGCAAACGTCTTCTGTTTCTCAATGCAACATCACGCACTCTACCCTACAGCGAATCGGACAGATATCAAGCAAGATGCACTGTTATGTATGCAATTCAGATCAGTCGCAGAGCACACATTGGCGAGGCCGTAGCTCCCTCAGCACCCGGTATCTTAGGATATTTGAACGTTGATAAGTTCGAAGCTGTGTTCCAAGTTTGATCTCAAAACTCTACCTTACCTATGATTTCTTTCTGCAGATGGTCACAAGACCCAACTTGAAATCGTGCAAAGTTCTCGGGTGTTCTTCTCGTACGTGAAAATAATTGTTGGGGAGTTTGCCGCCAGACTCCATTTCTTCAGGTCCAATCTTGAAGCTCATCACTAACGACCGTAATCCGGGTGTCTGATAGGTCTCTAAAGTCTTCGAGAGACTCCAACGAGAATCCAGTACTAAAAAGGCGCAATGGACCGTGCCGCAAAGCCAACAAAGTATTTCTTTGTTCGCGGCCAAGATTCTATGTCGGCACATCGTAAATGCAGTGCTGCGCTGAAAGCATTGCAAATTCTCCACAAGTTTCGTCATAAACAACGTCGTGCAAACCCACATGAGAGCGCGCGAACTCCGCTGCAGTGAAACTAAACTGCCTGCCTGCCTGTCTGCCCATGCCCGCCTACCTAGGTGCAACCCAGTACAAAGATAAACGGCAACCCCGTAGGATTCCTGAACGTTCATCCCAAAATCATAGTAATGCAAGGTGAAGCAAATGGAGAGAAATACGAGCGTCAGAGGCGCAACGAAGGCATGATTATGGCAATCAAATCGCCGGCCATATGGGATAAAAACTAACGTCGAGGAGATCAGCCGCTAGGACAGGCCAGCCTTGCCCCTCTGCGCCGCGGAATCGCAGTAAGGCTGTTCGTCATCCTGAGAGGCTGGGATCAAACCAATCGAAGACCTTCAGTCAGCCTGATCTCGAAGATGCGTCGGGGGAGGCATGTCTGCGCTTAAAATGGAAACCTCATTCGATGGCCTCCAAGTCCAGGAAATTGTTCGCGCGCCCCGTGATCAGCACGGCATTACAATTTCGACGATGATGACCGTAAGCAATAATGGGGCATATTGGAATACGGAATGCAGAAACCCCAGCGAAGGTAGATGAATCCCCTTTTGTATCACTCCTTTTCAGTGCCAGCTATTCTGATGCATGTACCCAAAAGGTAAACGTCCATGCAGAGTAACACGAGAAAACCAGCTTCGACTTCCATGCAGCGAAGCCATTGGAAATTTCCAGAGCCTGGATAAAGTCGAAATGTACCCAGATACGAACACTACTCAAGTCAAACGCGCTCTCACCCAATCTGGACGTCTTTGTAGACTTTTTCGATCACCGAGCCTTTCTGTGCCGCTTTCTGGCGGCCGCCACGCCAATTAATTCACCTGGCTGGGTTGGAATTGGAAAGTCTAGTCGCCGCTATCACGTTTTTCTGAAGAGCGCCGACCCATCAGAGCAAATTTTCCACTTTTCTCAGTTATGAACTAGGCATGGTGTGACCAATAGCCAGGGGCGTTCCCCTGGGAAAGGTGCGGGGGTAAACATTAGGTGCAGAAATTCGGCAAACTTGTCACTTTGGATTGGACACCCACACGCGACTGTGCAACCACTCACCCCATTCCAACTGTTGCACTTATAACACTAATTCACAAAGTCTGAGGATTCAGCTACGGCACTGCAACTTTCAGCCTTAAAACAGTAAATGAGTATGTCGATGATTCCGATGATATGCAGTAGAAAAAAGTGGCGAATCGTTTTCCGTAAGGCATCGACCTAATTCGTTCAGCCCAGACTCGACCCAGGTTAGAAAGCCCAAGGTTCAAGGATCCGGTTCTCTGGGTGGCTTGAAGAAAAGGCGACTTCGTTTACCCCTGGATCGCCCCGACTGTGAAAAAGGACTTGGGTTCATACGGGGTACGATCGACGGCCTCTCTTCCGCCATTTCTCAATACCCGTGTCCCAGGGAATTTACAAATGCACGGCCACTAATGCTGTCTCTTGGAAGTACTCTCAAATCCTGCTAACCAGTAATGGCATTAGTTCCTCTTCGTTTCCATCGCTGCTTTCTCTTTCCACTCCAAGCCTCCAACTCGCCAGCCCCACTCCATATCCTCCCCAATCAACCTCAAGATCGGAGCCGACGGATACTCACGCTACTCAACCCACTTCTGCCATATCCTCACGCGTTGAGTGTCAAGGACCCTTGCTCGGGACGAGGCCTTTCGCGTTCCTGGTCTCCTGCTTTTCCTTCCCAGGGACCAACGAACGAGGGTTGCCCGTTTATGCTCCCACCTAGTGGCTTTTTTTTCCCCAGCAAATATCTTCTTCCCATACCCTCGTAGTAGTATCCTATTCTGGTCTCTTGGATCTCATTTATTATCTCACCCTCTTCCGTACCTTTGGAACCTCCTTCGGCGACCCTTAGACTCTCTTTGATATTCACGGATCAATCACTTAGCAGATCAGATGGCAATGGCTTCATGAAAGCGTCGTTCCTACCTGGGCCTTCGCATCGCTTCGCGTCTCAAGACAATCGTGCCCTAACCTCCAGATCTTCACCGAATAAGGTTTTTGTTAATTTATTACATTTCCGAGTCTCGAAGACGTCCGTGTCAACCGCTCCCAGCGCGGAACCCTACGGTCGAAGACGCCTTGTGTACTTTATACAGGGCTGTACCAGTGCCCAACTCAACCGCTCTCTTTGTCCTCGTCCATACGTACATACGATGTCGTCAAACTCTTCCGTTTTTGGCCAGGGCCTATGCCCAGCCCCATTCCTAGAAGCAGATCTCTTCCCAACAACTGGTGGCTGTATGTTACAAATTCCCGTTGAAAGTTCAGAACAGGAAACTGAAAATATTGTAGTTGTTCAAGGACGATTTTGTTCCGCTTTATTAGGACCTACTTGTTGTTTGCCATGTCCACAGACAGAATGGCTATATCCGGACAACTTCGACACAATAACACAGTCGGCGAGCTGGATCAATGTGGCTGGAATGGTGTGCTCAGTGTTTTTGATCATATCTTTTTCTTTCCTCCCAGTGGACAAAACACATCGTCACTACCTCAGTGTCTGCCTGGCTATTGCAGTAGTATTAATGCAGGTAAGTTAATTCCAAACATTTTACGGGTACTGGTAGTGGATGGACGCTGATCTTGAAAAGCTGGGATTCATAGTGCCACTCGGCGCAAAACCAGAGCAGTGCTACAACGCGATCACTCCAAATGATATGAACTCCAGCAAAACTTGCGCGTTGTCTGGAGCCTTCCTACTAGTTGGAGGATGGAGTGGTGTGATGTGGGTGTTCTTAAGAGCGGTAGCCTTGCACCTTCAGATCTGTTGGCAGGTGGTGATCGGGAAGACTTTCATGTGGGGAGCACTTGCTTCGGGCTGGGGAATACCAGCGATCGCCTTGACAGTGGCACTGGTCTTCAGCGGGGTGTCGTTCAGATTCGGCGACACGTGCCACATCAACCACAAGAACAGTCTCGCAGATTTCTGGATTCCGCTGCTGGTGTTCGCGGCCATTACCGTCATCATTCAGTTTGCGACTTTTGGATATTGTATCAAGGTATACCTGGCATCGCTTGCCGATGATTCAACGACAACGAACAGTTCTGGCTTGCCATCGTACACCAACAGCATCAGGGGAACTATCTCGCCACGACAGGCTTATCGACGGGTGCGCAGGGTCATCGAGTTACAGTGGAGAGGGATTGCGATTGTGCTTCTGATTATTGCCGACGTCATCTTCTTCGCGATTGTCTTCGTGTTCATGGATGACATCGAAACCAACCTTCTGAAGGATCCCCAGAAGTCACTGAAGTGGCTGTCATGCCTAATTGATAGCGGAGGAGACAAGAACGCGTGTTTAAGCTTCGCAAGCGCCCTCGTGGTCAATGAGGCTACCGTGATGGCGGTCCTCATCCTTCTCTCGGTAAGTCTTTCTCCTCGACCATTACTAGACGCAGCAACTTACTTGTATCAGATGAACGGCATCTGGTGTCTATTCCTCCTCGGACGCATGTCCATGGTCACAGGCTGGTACGAGATGATCAGAGGCAAAGTCAAGCCCAACAACGAATTTGTCAGCGCCGATGTATCGCGCTTCAAGGATCCTGGATCCTACGAGATGCTCGGCCGTGATCGCGACCGTGGCAAGACTCCAGAGCCCCTCGTCACACCAGCGATCACACCAATGTCGCCCGCCGCAAAGAGCGGACGAGAAACACCAGATTACTTCGGCCGAGAAGCCAGATACAAGTCACCATCGCGGTCCTTCTCGGCCCCCAAACCACCACAAGGCCAGACGGCGTCGTGGGATTCGAATCTTTCCCATGCTTCTCCATATCATGGTATGGATCCACTGTCTATGAATAAGATATGAGTGTACACATTCTCTTTCCAGGAGTGATAGTATTTATGGGAGGACCTCTAACGAACAGAACGGGAAGATCTCCCAGCGCACTCACGTGCATTATTTCTTCAACAGGCGGTTGTTTTGTCATCTTGCACTTTAGCGACTTTCCTTTTCACTTGTCTATATATTTCTTATCTATATACCTTCATCAAAGGAGCAAAGGGGCAAAGGGCCTCAAAGTGGCTGCGGGCGTTTGGTGTCCGGGCACTCGGAATGATGGGCATAATGAAAGACTTTAGCGGGATTGGCAAATCATGCAGGAAAGTTAAAGGCATTGGTGTATCGGACGGAATTCTGTATTGGAGATGAATGGAATTTGTATATTGATATTGGATGGGTGGTAGATATTTGGGTTGGATGGCGAAAGGCGGTTGGTGCATGGCGGGAAAATAATTACCATGTACAGGTGTATTTGTCAGGAGTGATAATAGAAATTTGAGACTATGATCTCACAACTGAACTGTCTCCCTTGCTCTCGCTGATCCGTTAATCGAAGTACACATACCGCCAGTCCCTCCACTTGAGCTAGAATTAGTCCCCTATCTCCTGGTTGCAGGCTCCTGATCTCGAGAAGCGTCTACTATTTCGACTCTCCTCTCGACTCTCTCGTCTCAACTTGCGGTCAATCGCATCCATACTTAGGTCGTTTTCACTGCTCCTTGGTTTTCGTGCTTTGAGAACAATTGTGAACTCCTAGAAGTCCTACGAACCACCTGCAAGTGAGTCCGACCTACCGAAGAGACCCTTATGGACTTCATCAGGCAAGCTCCCGATCTCAAGACCTATTCAATTGGTGCGGCTTGCGGACGCCTCCACTCTTCTCCTAATACGGCCCGCTCATACTAAGCACTAGTATAAGTTCAGCATCCGGCATCTGTTGGTCTTTGAATTCAGTCGCCTTGTGGAACATGTCGTTCATCAGGAACGGTAAACGACGCTATGTATCTCCGAGCCATGTACTTACAATTGAGATGCCGGCTCTCTCATTCGCGAAAAGAACTGGGTGTCCTTGATGCCTCGAATATTTTACTCAAGCACGAATTGTCGTCGTCAAGCCATCTGTCGTCACCAATGTTTTCTGTTCTCCATCTCAGTGCCACTCATACCAGGCAACGTCTCTAATGGTTCGCCAAGTCGGCACACATATTCCAGCCCTCCAGTGATGTGCGCCGGCAGTTGTGATTCACTACCTGGTGGCATCCCTAATAGATGATGAAGGACCCATGTTTTGCATTGGAGAAGCCAAGCCCATGGTCAGTCCTCCCCTTATTTATATTGCAACAAGGGACTCCCTTTAGCGGCGCAAGAATGAGAAGAATGTGGGAGCAGTGACGGGGATTCATGTCTTTGCTTCATACTTTGTCATTTACTCTCAAGAAGATCACTTACCCTTATACTTCCGCAACTTAACCGCGAAGGGAGCAAGCAAAAGAAGAAATGTTATCCCCAGGTGACGGTCAATAAGCAGATCGTTCTGATGACTTGAGCGTCTTAGCTCTCCTCAAAACCTCCACGTCTAGCCTACACTGAACAAGTCCAGAAACTGCAAATGAGAGACCAACAGCTTGAAAAAATCAACAATCCTTGATATCTAAAGCTACCTATACAATAATATCACACATCGCTCAGTCGAAGAATATTTAACTCGCTAAAATGCAACCCATCCACCCACCCAATCCTAAGTCCCAAAGATGCTCTATCATCAAGAATTAAGTATCATGATGAAATTCATCGTCAAGTACGCCAGGCCCTTGCCTAGGAAAAAAGAACGCCAATATGCACCTGCCATCAACATCTTCCCCTTTTCCGTTATTAGTTCTTCGGGTTTGATTAGGCAGTAGTCTTGCTCCTGCCAAACATCGTCCTCGTTCGGGATTTGTTGCGAGGCTTCTTCTCTTTTTCGGGGGATGACTTTGACTCGAGAGACTTTTTGGATGAGTCGGTGTCGTCGGCGTATTTGGGTTTGTAGATCCTGAGGCCTCTGTTAGATGGGGGAATGGTTAATGGAGGAGAGAGGAATACTTACCAACTGTTCCCTACCATGCTGATTCCTTTGCTTTCTGCTTGCCTATAGAATCGAGCGCTCTTCTTCAGATCTTTCTTACATCCAATGCCTTGCGCGTAGCAGAAGCCTGCTTCAGCTAGAGCATCTGCATCTCCCCAAGCTATATTCTCATTAGTATCCACAAAATTTCGAAGAATGGCGACTTACAGCCAGCAATCTCGAAGCACCTCAACGCCAGGACTTTATCCTGATCAATTCCCCAGCCATTCATATGACTGACCCCAAGCTCATAGATGCTCAAAGCAAACTGAGCCTTCCTCGCCTTCCTCTCCAAATAGTCCACAGACTTCCCGTCATTCGTCGACTCTTCATCATCCGCAACTTCCAACCCAGCTGAATCTGCCGCTTTTCGAAGCCATGCCACTCCTTCCTTCTGATTAGGCCGCATGCCCCAGCCATGCCGACAAGCCAAAGCATACAGAAGCATCCCTGTTGGGTGATTCTGGCGCGCCGCGAGCCGGAGATGGTAGGTTGACTTGGTTAGAGCTCCTGCTTCGTGGAACTCTATCGCTTGGGAAACATGCTCTTCTGCGGAACATTCTATGGATGGAGGTAGAGAATGCTGTGACCTGGCCTTGATGGTGCCGGAGGATGCCGTAGATGGGGATTCAGGCCTCTCCTTTGAGTCGTTGAATCGCGACGACGGTTTGCCATGTTCTGTCGATGGCCTTCCTCGCTCATAGGATGGTCTACCTGGATCTAGAGATGGCCGTCCAGGGTCAAGTGAAGGTCTGTCGAATGAGGGCCGCGAATTGTCCGCTCTCACAGAAGATGTGGATGGTCTGGATGGAGGTGAAGGAGGTGCGCCGCCTTGGAAGGTCTGAACGTTGCTGAATGGAACTGGCTGTTCCCATGAAAACTGCGCTTGGGGCATGTTCTCTTGGAAAATCAAAGAATTCCTCTGTAGCATCTTCCCTCTCGGTAGCGAGAACCTTGAGTACACATAAGAGGGAGCGGCGCCAGTTTCATTATCGGGAAAACCTTCACTGTGCATGCTCACGGGAGTGTGCGCGGTATCATCTGCGAGAACAAATGAAGGCTGGCTGTCCGAGGAAGCTTGCCGTGAAGGAATGTCAACAGGTACTCCACTGACACTCGCTCTACTCAACGGCCGGGAGAAGTTGAACGCAGGGCGCGGGAGCCGTGTTCCTCCAATTGATATCTCGGAACTGATCGATGGTGACCTTGGTATGGAAAACGTAGAAGACGATATTGGTGAAGTCGACATAGCGCTGCCGCCAGAGAGCTTTCGATGAAGTGACAGGGCCGGCACACCATTGGAGAAGCCATCATCTGAGCTGTCTGACATTGACCTGGGACTGGGCGTTCTTTGTGCAAAGGGCGATCGAGGAGGAGCTAACGCTCGTGAATCGTAACCACTTGCTAAGAATCCATCTTGTTCTCTCCGTGGAGGGTTTCCACGTTGTCGCATAGATTCAACACTCGGCCGAGGTTGTATATTTGAGGGAGAATTCCCTGTCCTCGAAAAACTATGCACTCTTTCCAACGCTGTTGGTGATTGTTCCCTTCTAGCACCAAAGAATGGAGGTTCGTCCACTGGACTCTGCGGTCTTCTCCCTCGGAATTCTTCTTCATCGCGCACGTCAAATCGAGGGGAGGGTAAAGGAGGCGGCGGCGGCGGCGGCGGCGCACCACTCACCTGAGGATATACAGATACGGGTCTGAATCCCGGGGTCTCTACCTCCGTCTTCAATCCTGAACCAGGGCTCTTTGGTGAAGTAGAGTCGTTGCCCGCGGCCTCCGCAGAGACGGAGCGAAAATATGAAGGTCGGTTTTGATTTAAAGAGCTCGCAATTGTGAGAGGTGGTAGACGGCTTATGCGCCTCCCTCCATTTGTAGTCTCGTCCAGTTGTTTCGCCAACAGTCGACTTTGGGCCGCAAACGCATCGAGTGGTGACAGTTCAGGAGGTATCTCTCCTGCGACATGTAGGCGGGGAGACGGTAAGCCTCGAAGGGAGGGAGAGGGCAAGGCCGTTCCGAAAGGTACATGGGACTGTGATCGCAGATCTATGAAATTGGGTTTGGTGGCCATCTTTGGCACAGGAGGCCGCCCTTGAAATGAACTTGATGTTTATGCAATGCCAGCTGTTTCTCCTGCTCTCGTTTGATTTAGTCGTATAAATGTATGTATCGTGAATCGAATGTATCATCAAAGCGGTCGAAGAAGGAAAATATTAGGTGCTGTAACAGCTCGGACGTTGTGGCTACAGAATGGACGTATTGAACGGGAGAGCCAGTGTTTGGAGACCGTGAACGAAGGCGCAAGCGCAACGAGGGGCTATGTTCGAATGAAAGGAATCGAAAGGATTATTGTTTCAAGTCTTTTGCGTAGTATTGCGTAAAGAGAGATAGTATACTGGCGACGGCCGTGGAGGGTCGCAATGCGACGTATTGGGGTTGAGTGAGTGTTGTTGATGTAAGTTGTTTTGGAGATTGTTTCTTTAGGGGTCGCCAAAATGTTTCGGCAGTTCGTGTCCATTCGCCCGTTCCCCCTGAACCGGGGATTCAGAATATGAGAAATGAAAATACCGATGGATATGCCAAGAAGCTGGACTTTGGCATCGCGATTGGAAAGGAGGCTGAGATTGTTAGTGTACCATTCAATCGCTATTCACGAACTTCAACTGCTGCCACAAGGCGAAAATACTTTCTCCCGATCTTAAAATAAAAGAATACGAGAGGCCTCCCCCCTGGAAATATGGGGAAACACTAGAAAGGGATCCGCCACCGAGGACGGCTTGGAAAGGAGACGATCACGGGTTTGCACTTCCTTCTCGAATTTCTATTATGTTATATCAAATCTCTTCACCTCGTTACTTAAGATGACTCCCTTATGCGTCTTAACTGTGCGTGTATCTCAAGTATCTTGGTCCTGTTCTCGATCTGTTCCACCTGACAGATGCACAACATTTGCAGACTTGAGTTTTAAAAGCCGCTTGAACTTGAGTTAAACGTGGCATCTAACCTAACCACCGCTATTGGACCACTCGATCATGGGCAGAATTCTTAGGGATGAGGGCTATGTACGGAGGATAGGAATATGGATTGCCGATATTTTTATAGGGCCTTTGTGCTCAAAATCGCGGGGCAGATCTAATCATGCATCAATTACAGCATTAGGTCGAGCATACATGAACAAAGTGGTCTTTGGGCATGGGTAACGGTCCTTTTTAGGCACTCTCCTGTATAGGTAGCCTCCTTCATGAGTACCCTTCCTCGCAGGTATCCTATCTCTTGACCTCATGCGCCAGCGTCAAGGACCCGAATTCTAACCCAGATCAGATACTAGAAACTATCTAGTGCTCTAAATAATCAGGTAAGAGCATGCGGCATCGCTCTGCGTACACCTAGCTGAGCGTCACTACAACGCGCTCCACGTCAAATCGCAACACATCCTATCAATCAAAACCCATTTACGCGTTATGAATCTTTAATGTAACGAATTATTCGTTACTTTCAAGCTCTCCTATAAAGAAACGCAAGCCAGGATATGCGCATGAAACTCCGGTACGTGCTTCGAAAATCGGGTCATTCCTATGAAAAAGTCGAGCAACTCACTGGCCTACAACGCTCTTCGATTCAACGAGTAATTAAGCAAAGTTTTCTTGTCGCGCTCGAAAAGAAAAGACCTTTAAACCCAAGTTTATCAACTCATAATATCTTAAACGCATAGTCACTTGGGTATTTGCAAACTGAGATAATCGACGCGCTTCTTATGCCCGCATCAAAACTGCATACGATATCGAAGCCTCTACGAGACTACTCTCCGTAAAACCCTTAAGGCTTATGGTTGTAGGAGATATATAGTTTATGGACGACCTTTCATTCCGAGGAATCAAGCTCACAAACGCCTCGAATTTGCCTTGAAATATCGATGGTGAGGTGCGAAGGAGTGGCGCCAGGTTTTACGGAGTGACGAGGCTACATTCGAGATAGGGAAACGACGTCCTCGAAGAGGTGATTTTCCTACTCTCTATAATTGGCTAACGAGGATGAGAAAGAAGGGTTACATTATTCCGCTTGATGGTACCTAGCTAGGGTTCTTTCTTATCTAATAATACATTGGATTACCAGGAGAATGGGATCTCTCGTGCCAGCTTCTCCTGTGCTTCATGATTCTGACAAGTCTCTCAAGGCCACGATCACGATACATCCTTTCGTCAGGATACATGACGTCTGGACCGGAAAATTCTTCGTTCGGATCGAAATCAGGAGGAAGTTTGCGCTTGGGGCGGATGACAGGAGACACTGGTGGAGTGGGAGTGCTTGGGCGAGGGGCAAAGGTATGCCAGTTTCTTTAATGTCTGAAATTTCAAGCTGGTAACACCAGCTTATCCTCGTTCAAGTCTTTGCAAAATTTGAGATTTAGTATTCACTTATATTCAAAGCCTCTGAACTCCATACCATGCCAACCCCAAATGCGAAACATCCCCACACCTTCAAAGATTTTTTGATTGCAACTTCTTCAGCCTTGTAGCGCCTTCATACACCCCCCGATCAACTGCCGCTGCAACTGTCAAGGTTCCTCCCACAATTGCGCAAAGTCCAGTCAGGAATCCGGCAAGCGTCTTTGTTCTCTCTTCCCGGTTGATAACCTTCATTGGCGAGATATCCTACTTGATGTTAGTAACAGCTTTATTAAGCGCAAGCCGGGCAGACTCACGTATGAGAAGAATACACCTGGAATACCACCACGAGCGTGCAACTTCTCTTTGTGACCTTCGGAAGAATCGTCACCGCCACTTAGACTTCTACGATGACTTGTGACAGAGTATTGATGTGTCTCAACACTTCCATCATTCTGGTGCCCATATGCTCCAATGGCTGCACTATCGTCTGGGTAGGTGCCAAGGTTCTTCTTTTCCCAGCCTAATGGAAGGTACGAAGTTGATACAACCTTGACAAAGTACATGAAGTTATATGCAGGATCAGCTGTGATTTGCTCCGTATTATCCAATGGGTTCGAATGGTGGTTGGTCCATGGCAGAGACTTACTACCCATCTTCTTGCTGACTGCCTCTGGAATTTCTGGGCCAAAACGGAGATGATGAATCTGATGGGTAAAAACGTGGCCTCCTGGCACTGGTGTATCAAAGTAGTTGTTAAGATCGTGGACGTGCATGTTGCCATTGCTGAAACTGCGTCCTGGGGCAATATGGAAGTTGCCAACGACTTTGTTGACTCGGATTCCTCCCTCAATACGGCATCCTTCCTTTCGCTGAGAGTCCAATCTCTCCCCGTAATGTTCGCGCTCGCATTGTTCGACGTTCTCGCCTCTTCCGAAAGCCCAGGAAACACTAGCATAAGCCTCTCTCACTTCGTCGCAAGTGTTACAGCAGCCTGGCTTTTGTGCGTTCGCAGGAGGGTTTGCGCCGTAACATCCTCCACAGTATTCGGGGTCCAAATGTGTCGCTTGATCATCATTGTGCCTGTGAATTGTTAGTCAACGGCCGCTTGTCCAAAGACCAAAGAACCCACAAGTCCAGAGCATTAATATCAATGACCCGACCGCCCTCATCTTCAGGCGCGAGCCTGACCTTATTGACACCGTGCATAACACCAGTCTGCTGCTCTCCAGAAACATCCATCACATCCAATGTCAGGAGCTCGCAGGGAATCCGGGGGAAAGTAATGTTCATATGTATCTCCATCTTCTCTCCTGTTCCAAGGATATCAGCACCGCTCATTCTTTCGATAATTAGTCATAACTTACCTCGTCCTTTATCCACAATCAACTCAGGGTGCACCACTATCCGCCTGTAATCTGCCCATTCTCCCCAAGCAAGGTATAGAACGATGAGCAACGAAGCTATCGTGACAATTCCTCCAGATGTTGTGCGCACCCTCGCCTCATCGACGGTCTTTGTGAAGGCGTCGAGCCTTGTAAATCTTGATTTCGCAGGCATGGTTGTTGTGTATGGAGGTCCAGGGTGTTGAATGCGATTCGAAAGAGCTGAGCCTCGCGGCAATGGATTAGGCTTGGAGCTTTCAAGGATACATAAATTAGAAGAATAAATGAGATTCAATTGACAGCATCACAAATGATATAAATGGTTATAAATGGACCAGATGCGGTGCAACAAGATCACAGCAGAAGAACTGGTGAAGGTGGTTTGTTCCCAATTATGGAAGCTGCCGATTATTATCTTTTAGGACACATTTCCAGATGCCCATGCAGGAACGCGGCTGCTCCGCACTGACCAGCATGGGAATAACGTGTGAGGGAAAACTAGGTTTTCTTCGTCTCGTCTTGTCTTGAAACCCCTGAAGATTTGAATGGATTTCACCATTAAACTAAATATATTTCACATTCCAATGGTTCATAAAGAGCCAATTTTCCAAGAACGAATTAACTACTCCATCACACTGAGTTCGCATCACGTGCTACGGATCGAGAAACCTCAGCCCCACGCTTACCTAATCTCGCCGGCGCCTTATGACTGCGGCAGGCAGGCAGCCTTCTTTTCTTTGACTCAGGCTTTCCCTCGGTGCCTTAAGTTCGGATTCCTTTCAACCTCCGGTTATTATTCACTCACAACACCACTGTCACAGTCGCTCCTCTTCGCGCGTTCATACCGAAGTCGAACTCTTCATATCGCTCTTTTCCCCCCAACAAACGCCACCGTCTTACCACGCGGCAATCACATCTTTGCAAATGATCTGATCGACATCACACCAGCTCCGATCCAAGGTCGGATTCCAAACCACAAAACTCAACTACAAACAAACTCTCACGTCGAAAGATGATCCAAAGAGCTTCTGCACCTCCGCGGGGTCCCAGAAATGGTGGCCCCAGTGCTCGAGGCGGCATCCAAAAGCGCACTGCTGGTGCGCGCCCCACTCGAGTCGATAAAGATGGAGACTTGGATATGGATGCAGGCGCAGGTGTTGGTGGTCGAGGAAAGTCTGGCAGAGGCCGCTTCGAATCACCCGTACCAACTGGCCCCAAAGGAGCCGGAAGAGGAAGAGCCGTAGGCCCTTCGAGGGGAGGATATACCAGAGCAACCCAACATGCCATCGAGCGAGGCTTACGGGGACAACAAGCCAACATCCTGGAATCCCGCATCACAACAGGTGGAACAACCCTCCAGGTCGACGGATTAATGTCCAGCAAGGCTGCCTCAAACCCCGACGGCGGTCTCCAGAGCTTAGAAGAATTCCTGGAACGAAAGGCAAGCGCACTGGATTCCAAATCGAATAGGATTGTTAAGATCAAGAAGGTATGTTTATTGCCATGATCGTGGGGTCACGAAGTTTTTGCAACGTCGCCGTCTCTTTCCACTCGTTCCAAGCCAATCACCCCCAACGAGTCGAGGATCCGACACAGCCGCTTACACCGCTCCGTGATCTGCGATCGATTTCAAGGTTATTATACCTTGCTAACGTCAAATAGTCACAAATCCATGGTGACTCAGTCATAATTACGGCCAGCCCGGAGGACATCGAACAAATGCTGAAGCTGGACCAATTCTCATTTGCGGGGGCTACTCTCAACATCAAAGCTTGTGAGCCACACTCCCCACGAACAGATAAGGTGGAGAAGAAGAAGGAAGGTATCTCCTCAGGCGCAAAGGAAATGAAGGAAAAGTTGAAGGCGGTTCTGGCAAGTAGATACAATGTCGATCTCAAGCTGCTCAACCTGTCGGCTTTGGGACAGGATGCAGGTTTATTGGAAATGGGGTTGGGATCACTCGACGGGAAGACTACCTCAAAGCTCTTTCCCGCTCTAATGGTCGTCTGCGATGGCCTCTTCGATTCCTGGAAAGCAAAGCGAGATGCCATTGTAAGTGTTACATTGGCCGGAAACGCCCTTTCCAACCTCAGCAGTGTCACCACTTTAGCCCAAACCTTCCCCGATCTGAAGAATCTCGACCTTTCAGCAAACAACTTCGCCGACTTGAAGGGACTAGAGTCCTGGCGTTGGAAATTCAGAAATTTGGAGAACTTGATCTTAACGGGCAATCCCCTCGAGACGCAAACGCCAGATTACAACGTCGAAATCCTCAAATGGTACCCGAAGCTCCTGACTCTAAATGGAGTTCAGGTCAGAACTGCAGAACAAGTCGCTGCCGCGGCCGAAGCTGCCAACTCTCCCATCCCAATCAGCGGACCAGACTTTCGAGACGTCGGTCAAGTCGGAGAGAACTTCGTCAGACAGTTTCTACCTCTTTACGATGCCGACCGCACGGCACTTTTATCAACATTTTACGACGCTCAGTCCTTGTTCTCACTGTCTGTCAACCTGACAGCACCACGAGACCGAGATCGCTCCTCCCCTATTCCAGCATGGGCAGCGTACCTCCCACATTCTCGCAGCCTCAACAAAATCAGCAACATCAACCCTAGAATGTCTCGACAATACCGCGGCGTCCAGAAAATCCAACCACTCTGGTCTGGCCTACCAGCAACCCGACATCCCGATCTAGCGACACAAGCAGACAAGTACCTCGTTGAATGTCATCCTCTGCCCGGTCTCGCCGATCCCAGCGGTCAGAGCCCACGCGGCGTCGACGGTCTCATTCTCACTATCCATGGAGAATTCGAGGAGGAAGTTAAACCTGGCGAAAAAGGCATCCGCAGCTTCTCGAGAACATTTGTCTTAGGTCCAGGCGCACCTGGTGGCCCGCCAATCAGAGTCGTCAGCGATATGATGGTTCTTCGAGCTCATTCCCCATTGGCTATGCCGTCACATTCCGCCAACCCTGCGCAGAGCAGCACCCCAGAACAACAACGCCAGGAGATGGTCACGAAGCAGCTGGTGGAGAAGACGGGCATGACTCCAGACTATGCGATCCTGTGTCTGACGGAAACTGGGTGGGATCTTGAGAAGGCTTTTGTGGCGTTCAATGCGAACAAGGTAGTTCTCTAACTCCTCCTTCCCAAAAATTTCATAGCTAACACATACTAGGACAAACTACCACCGGATGCGTTTCTTGCAAATGCAGCACGATAGTTGTTAGGATGATGGACAGCATAGAGGGAAATGGAGGAAGCATTAGTGTTTTGATACGCGCACGCAGAATGGGAAATCAGAGACTTGCACTGAAAGGAACATAAAATTGGGTATAAATATGCGGCTGCGTTTGGACTTTTGAAGCGTGGAGTTGGTGGCTAGCAAGCAAGTTCTTTTGCGTCAGCATAGATATGGAATTCAATCATGGATTTCCCGGCGAATCATACATTTTGCATTGCATCGTGTCTTTTGAGTGAAGTGAGATTAATAATAATGATTCCCTGTCTTGTTTCTCAGGAGCAAAGGATAGATTGGCCGATGACGAGAATTAGGATTGCAGATTTGCTGTGGACTAAGGTTGCTCCTGATCTATCTTCTGTTAATGTCTGCCTGCGTAGCAAGAAACCCACCGTGCCGAGAAAAATGATAAGTACTTTGACTTTAAGCATCTCAAACTCTGTATATATATCGATATATCTATTTTTTTAATATAAGTCGTAATCTATAGCTACTCCCAAATAATCATTCGGTTTGCAGTGAGAAATACCATAGTTGTGGTTATGCTATCGATCGTCCTGTCGACGGTATCGAAAGCCTTTTCGGCTGTTCCCTCTGCTCTATCACGAGTATCGGCCTTTCTTCGAATTTCGGGCGAATGGCACGAAGCTTCTATTAACAAAGAATACGGTTCCAAGCTTTGAAGACATTGAGCACAAGGAAACCTACATGCCGAGTTTATCTGGACAAAGGAGGAGGTACGAAAGGTACAAAAAGCTAAGCGAATTTATTACGCTTATATAATATCGTACGAACAGTCACGCTCGTCGTATTATTTTGTATATTATACCGAGTTCATATAAAGTTGGGCATTCTTCTAGAAATTTCCATGAGCAACCACGTGCATGTCTTTGCCCTCCTTCGCTCTGCCTTGAGCTGCTCGTTCCTATCCTCATCTCCATCACCGCAGGTAAGTTATGAGCGACCGCGCCAGTGAAGCCCTTGCAGAGGCCTTACTGCCGGGAGTATGGTGACTATCGAGTATCGGTGCACAGGTTTCCGGGGGCATGCTGACCATTTTACCCGATACTATTGAATCAGATACCTATAGCCATATTCTAGCCTCCTTGATATATCACCCACTTTTGCGTTTGTGCAGCCGCGTACCTACATGCTGACGTACAGGTTCTTCCTCACCACAAGATACGCCTCAATGATAGAAAGAGATGCATGGCTGGCTCGAATAGTTCAGGCAGCCATGATCTTCTGCAGTGGCTGGCGGCGATTGGCTGGTCTGGCGCGCTCCTACGATGATGCACAACTACCCCATGCCGCGAGGCTGTCGTCCAGCTGAGCCGTACGAGCACAACCTCGACCGCACCTATACTCCAACTCAACAAATGCATGCATCTCGATCCCGCGAGAACTACTCGCCGACATTCTTTCGTTTAGAGATTCTCTTATGTTGTCTGAATAATGCGCCTACTAGAATACAACAACGATGGCGGGTTTGGCCTGACGCAGTTCCTCGACGATATCCCCCCATATGCTATACTCTCACACACATGGGGACTGGAGGAGGTCACCTTCAAGGACATGATAGAGGGGAATAGAATGAGCAAGGCGGGTTTTGACAAGATCCGATTCTGCGGAGAACAGGCCAGACGTGACGGCTGGCAATACTTCTGGGTTGATACGTGTTGTATTGACAAATCGAGTAGTGCTGAGCTCGCAGAGGCTATAAACTCTATGTTTCGCTGGTACGTTAACGCGGCGAAATGTTATGTCTATCTGCCAAATGTTTCGTCGCCGGTTATCGATATCGGCGACAAGTTCGATCAGCTACCATGGGAAAGAGCATTCCGAACAAGCAGATGGTTTACGCGAGGCTGGACCCTCCAAGAGCTTATTGCTCCGAAATCAGTTGAGTTCTTTTCTAAGGACGGGAAGCTTTTAGGAGACAAGAAATCTCTGGAGCGACAAATCTGCGAGATCACAGGAATTCCTAGCAAAGCTCTTCGAGGAAGTCCTTTAGCTGAGTTTAGCGTAACTGAACGAATGTCATGGGCAGAAACTCGTCAGACTACTCGCGAAGAAGACATGGCATACTCGTTGCTAGGCATCTTTGACGTTCACATGCCGCTTATCTACGGCGAAGGGAAAGAGAATGCAAGAGCAAGGCTTCGAGAGGCGATTGATAGGAAGGAAAAGGGTATGCGGTTCTCATTTGCCAAGGTCGGGAATACCCTATATTAACTGACATAGGGATCAAATATGAGAAATTTTCGGTCCCGTTTAGTCTCTCTGCGGTCTCTGACATCGAACATTTCGTGGCAAGAGAGGAGGAGCTCAGAGAGATATACAAGGTCCTGACCGGCGACAGCTCCCGCCGAACAGTTGTTCTTCATGGCCTAGGAGGAATGGGCAAGACACAGCTCAGTATTGCATATGCAAAGCGGCACAAGGACAATTACTCAGCAATATTCTGGCTAAATATCAAGGATGAGGATACTCTAAAACAGAGCTTTGCTAAGGTAGCAAGGCAGGTATTACAAGAGCACCCCTCGGCCAGTCGGCTTAGCAGCATAGATACAAATGAGAACCTCGACAAGGTGGTAGATGCTGTCAAGGCATGGCTGAGTTTGCCTAATAACACGCGATGGTTAATAATATACGACAACTACGACAACCCCAAATTGCCTGGAAATGCGGATCCCGCCGCCGTAGATATCCGAAACTTCCTCCCTGAGCTGTATCAGGGGTCAGTTATTATCACAACGCGGTCGTCGCAAGTCAAAATTGGTCATCAGATCCAGATTCGTAAACTCAGAGACATACGTGATAGTCTTGAGATTATGTCAAACGCTTCGAGACGGGAAGGACTTGGAAGTGGTAAGGAAGCTCCAGATATTTGTCCTATATGTCTAATCTCAATACTAGATCCAGATGCTATCCAGCTTGCCAACGAATTGGACGGACTTCCTCTTGCACTAGCTACTGCTGGAGCATATCTGGACCAGGTGGCAATCAGTCTTTCAGACTATCTGCGCCTATATAAAGAGTCATGGATGCAACTCCAGGAGTCGAGTCCGGAACTGAGTTCGTACGAAGAACGAACGCTCTACTCTACATGGCAGATTTCATTTAATCATGTCCAAAAGCAAAATGGCCTTTCAGCTAAGCTTCTTTGCTTCTGGGCATACTTCGATAGCCAGGATCTCTGGTTAGAGCTTCTTCAACACAGTGACCCCAACGACCCAGACTGGGTACGACAACTGGCCAAAGACGAACTAAGCTTCTATCAAGTGGTGCGGGTATTAAGTAATCACGGGCTCGTGGAGGTAAACATGTCTTCACAAGAATTAATCGAGTCACGAGGGTATAGCATGCATGGATGCGTTCATTCGTGGACAGTCCACGTTCTTAATCAAGCGTGGGATCACGATCTAGCTAGGCTAGCTATGAAGTTTATTGGATCACATGTCCCGAGAGAGCAGACTGTTCAGCCGTGGCTGATACAACGACGGCTTCTTCAGCATGCAATGAGGTGTTCATATATAGTTCTAAGCAGCTTAGTTCCGGATGATAAGGTTACATGGGAATGTCATAGACTAGGGACCCTCTACGCCGACCAGGGCAAGCTCGCCGAGGCCGAGCAGATGTACGAGCGGGCGCTACAGGGCTACGAGAAGGCGCTCGGGCCAGAGCACACGTCGACGCTTTCCACAGTCAACAACCTGGGGATCCTCTACGCCGACCAGGGCAAGCTCGCCGAGGCCGAGCAGATGTACGAGCGGGCGCTGCAGGGCTATGAGAAGGCGCTCGGGCCAGAGCACACGTCGACGCTTTCCACAGTCAACAACCTGGGGCTCCTCTACAAGAGCCAGGGCAAGCTCGCCAAGGCTGAGCAAATGTATGAGCGGGCGCTGCAGGGCAAGGAGAAGGCGCTCGGGCCAGAGCACACGTCGACGCTTTCCACAGTCAACAACCTGGGGCTCCTCTATAAGAGCCAGGGCAAGCTCGCCAAGGCCGAGCAAATGTACGAGCGGGCGCTGCAGGGTTACGAGAAGGCGCTCGGGCCGGAGCACACGTGGACGCTCGACACAGTCAACAACCTAGGGAACCTCTACGCCGACCAGGGCAAGCTCGCCGCGGCCGAGCAGATGTATGAGCGGGCGCTGCAGGACTATGAGAAGGCGCTCGGGCCAGAGCACACGTCGACGCTCGATTCAGTCCACTGCCTAGGGATCCTCTACAAGAGCCAGGGCAAGCTCGCCAAGGCCGAGCAAATGTACAAGCGGGTGCTGCAGGGCTACGAAAAGGCGCTCGGGCCGGAGCACACGTCGACGCTTCAGACAGTCAACAACCTTGGGAACCTTTACGCCGACCAGGGCAAG
>NXFV01000500.1:0-83004 GCA_002803225.1 Gamarada debralockiae | reverse complement strand
TCTTCCCTCTCGTGAAGCCATCGAAAGGCTGTAGTCTTGCCTATGTGTTTCTCGTACGCGACCGACCCCATTGATTCGCCCTCGTCGCGCGTGTTATAGGCCTCGAAAAACCGGGTCTTTTTAGTAGTCGAGTAATCAAGAGGACCGGTATTATTCGGAGGAGTGCTTGGGCGCTTTGTAGAGCGTGTTGTGGGAGCCATAATTGAGTGTGTTGAAAGAAGAGTGTTTTTAAGAATCAGTGTTTATTTACGATCGGCTAATTTTCGGCTGTTCCGATTATCTTGGCACCCCCTGGTGTTAGAAGCCACAAGATTGCATAAGATATTACTAAACACGGACCGGAAAAACCAAACGCCGAAGGCACCGCGCTCTCTTCTCTTCGAAACACCTTCTTATTTTAGCTTCCGCTAAAATTTCGAAGGCATTGTGGGAGGTGCGGGGTCGTTTCGCTCTCTAACCAAAAATTCGTTAGTCGCTTCGACTCGAAGTACTGACCCGTATAGCGACCATGTATTTACACGCCACAGCAGCTATAAGGCTGATAATGATTTCCCGCATAGTAGTGAGGCCTTAGAGCTCGGATAAGATCCCTTTATAAATGTTAGGGACCGTAAGAGCTTGGTGGTGGAACTATAGTAAGGAACTCTATTTCGGTATAAAAGGAGACTCTTTACAAATCAGGCGCGGGGGTGACGATGCGAACAGCGATTGTCTAGTAAGAGGGGTTTAGAGTGTTTAGGAGTGGCCACGAAACACGACTCATAAAAAATTATAGGAGATATTGATACGTGCATAGATTTTAAAATGCTTTAAGTCAAAGTGCCTATCACTTTTCTCGGCACTATGGGTTTCTCGCCACGTAGGGATAGACGTTACTCTTGTGACTTTGAACTTATGTAGAGGCTGTTAAATCGAGAAAGATAAGTGCCATACTTGGTGCTTGTCCCTAGCGACGCCGTTTCTACCATCTATCGCTTCCCCTCTGTGGCTCTTCATCACCGCCCCTGCCTTTGGATCAGTTGAAGACCCTTCATTAGATCTTGAAATGGTGCGGTTAGTGAAGGTCTCGCGACTGGGCGGAAATGGTTCGGGGAAAAGGAAAGAGGAAGGGAGATGGTATTGTCGATATGTTTTTTTGGGGGGGCTGTGGGGTTTGCTATGTTTGGAGGGGAGAAGGGGAGAAAGGAGGAGGGCCGGCCTCAGGGTTGACAAAGGTCAGAGGGTGTGAGTGCGCACGGTGGCCGTTGGAGAACGGGAATGCATAGACAGAAGAGACTCGGAAGTTAACTTATGAGCATTATTAAAATGGTAATCCTCAAAGGGACCCACAAACAGTAGAGGTATCATGCTTGGGTGGTACTCATACCCAAAATCGACCCAAACCCAAAGGAAGCATTTCACGGCACATGCCCAATATCCGTTCCACCCCTGACCTCAGCCTGCTCTCTCGCTTCTACGTTTGCAATAGCACTCTGCAAGGCACTCGTAAGATCAATATGGAACAACGGCCTGTTCAGACCACTAACCACTGCTGTTCTCGAGTAGCTCTTCACAGTACCCTTCACATCACTCGATAAACCACTGTCTGAACCCTCGTGAGGTCCATCCCCGTTGTGCACGTATCTTGTCCTTATCCTCTGCTTGTTGAGCCCCTTCTCGTTGGCAAGAGCCTCGGCAGCCGAAGCCGCGGAATCAGCGCCACCGATTTCGGAAACGCTGAAGATGGGTTTCCAGCGCGATGCAACTTCGTTGGGAAGCACGGTGGGATAGCCGAATCCGGCGCTGACAAGCGCGCGTTTGGTCCAGCGGTTGTTTATCGATGCGAAGTGCCAGTCAACGACTGATGGTTTGGTATAGCTGTCGAGTTGGTTGCGAACGTCGATGAGTTGTTGCACTGACGTGATGTCGACATTGTTGACGGAGCTGAAGTCGAGAATGATGGCTTTGAGCGTTGGGCGTTCGCTAATGTCGGCGGGCTCTTTGCCGCGGCGTGGGCCGGGATCGTTCCAGGGGCGGTCGCCTGGGCGGGCGTAGTGATCGAGGTTTGTTCTTCTAGTCGTGGCGAAGATGGTGTTCGTCAGGTGGTCCAGGTAATGATTCGCATTCGGGTAGTTGAAGCCTTCTGAAAAACGATAGATGAAGATTCCTGGATAGGGTGTCTGGATGTCGAGCTCTGGGTTGGAGCCATCGGCACGGTCGAAAGGGAGGAAGATATTGCGAGTCAAAGCATCTTCTGTTCCTGTTTTTGGGCCTGCAGCCTTGGGTTCTCCTGTATTTGGGAATGTGCCGTTGTTGATCGCCTTGTTGTCTTCGCCAATGATGTGGTCTCCAACAACAGAGTGTATTTTGACTTTGCCTAAGAAACGTCCCTTGGCCTTGATGATTCTGAAAATGAGGAGGGCGAAGGAAACGCAGATTGTCGTGTAGATACCGTTCTCAATGCTCGAGAAGACCGTCACGATCACACCCGCAAAGAAGATAGGAACCTCGAGAGGAGAGACACGCCAGAACTGGTACACGGTGTTGGGTGCAGTGATGAGATCACCCACAGCGTGGATGATGACTGCAGAGAGCGAGGCGCTAGGAATGTAGAAGAAGACGGCGGTGAGAGCGTAAATTGCAAGGAGAACCACAATCGCGGTTATGACACCGGCGAAAGGAGTTCGCACACCGGCCTTGGACTTGATAGCAGTGCGGGTGAATGAACCAGTAGAAGGATATGCACCCAGGAAGGGTCCAAGGATGTTCGTGATTCCAATGGCAACCATCTCCTGAGATGGATTGATGATATAGTTGTTCACTCGACCGAAGGACTTCGAAATTGCGATGTGCTCAATCAAAAGGACGATGACGGTTGCTGGCAGGTCGCCTAGGAAAATTTTGATGATCTTCTTGTTGACTGTTGGAACAGCCGCCTCTTTGAATCCTGTTGTAGTATTAGAAAACTGCTGCTGAAAGTGATGAAAAGTAGCGACTCACCTCTCGGAACTGTGGATAAGATTTTGAATAGTGGCTTCTTCCGGTGATGTCTGTTCACAAGCCAACTAATCATAGTGTAGAGTAAAATGACGAATGCTGTACGGAGGGTGGCTAGAAAGAAGAAGAGCTTTTGACGACTGGGATATTTCCTCGCGGCGAACTGACAGGCGTACCTGATGAGGTATAGCAGCAAAAGAGCTGTAAGTCCCATGGCGGCGTCCAACTTAGTCCTTCCCAAGTGTTTCAAAATGTTTATGACGACATGGTACGTAGGCGCTCGAGTGTCAAATCCAGTAATTCCCATCAAGGTTGGGACTTGCCCAACGGCAATATTGAGTGCAGATCCAGTCATGAACGCAGAGATAGATATGAGCGGGATGAGGTCGACAATCCAGCCGGCCCTGATCAGACCGATAAATATGATAATGCAACCAGCGATCACAGCTAGACATGAGGCAATGACATGACCCGGCACATCTGGATGAGTCTTTGCTGCCTTAACAAGAATTTGGCCCACAAGAGTTGACATCACAGCAACGGGCTACACAAAAATTTAGTGACTCTTCTTAATGGATCAGCAGATAGGGACTCACGCCGATGGTGATATCCTTGGATGTAGCAAAGAACCAGTACACAAGAACTCCCATGAAAGACGAGTAAAGTCCGAACTCAGGTTTGAGTTCGGCCAGAACAGCATATGCCATTCCTTGGGGAACAACAACGGCTCCGATGGTAATTCCTGGTTGGAAGCGTCAGAGGAAAAGGGTTGATAGAGAGGGACTTTCATACCAGCTACCAAATCACCCATAAGCCATTGAAGGTTGTAGCGTCCAATCCATTGCGTAAATGGAAAGAGAGAACGGACGTATTGGAGGAGATCATGTCCGCTTGGGGTAATTTCGCGAATCCATTCGGCGCTGCGAGGTTCCTCTTCCACGTAGGTATCGGCCGTCGTAGAGGAGAATACAGACTCGCCACGGCGAATTTCCTCGTTCAATTCGTTTCGATATTGAAGTTTGATGCCGAGGACCTTGGCCAGCGCATGGCCAGTCTTTGTGGCGGCCATTGCGAGTTGACGATGTCGACGGCGATGTTGATGCCTTGGTGAAGCTGGTGGAGGGTTGGGTAACAACAGGCCCGAATCGGAGTCAGACTCGTAATCCGGATCGGAATGAACGAAAGAAGAAGAGGATGAAGGAAGCACCTCAAGCTGATAGCTATCAGACGATGTGCTATCCCCAAAGCGGTCGCTGCCAAAGGTTCTGACAGGGTGATCTGCAAGAATGCTTGTTAATCAGGGTTCTGTGCTTTCGGTGGGAGGGGCGAGGCTGATATACCTCTCCAAGAAACCAGCTCCGCGGCTGTGGGAGGTGAAAAGGCTCCCCCCGCGTGTGTGTGTGGGTCTAAAGCAATGTGTGAAGAAAGATGGCACAAAAACAAACAATGCAGTAGTGGCCGGAAAGAGTGCTCTAGATTCGATGTTCCAGGGGCAGCGAGATGTGGAAAATGCTTTGATAAAGGGCTGATATGCGCCACCAATAAATTGCGTGCTACCCAAGGCCTCCTGATTCGTCGTTTGGACCTCTGAGCTGCTTCCAGAGGTGAGGGGTGAGGTGGGATGCAAGCAGAAAGCTACCTGAAGGAGCAGATCTACCTCATCGATGTCTCGTCTGGAGGAAGGTGAAGAAAACAATAATCCCGCAGCGCGTGTAGCGGCGACTCGAGGGCTCGAGTTGATGGGAAAAGCTAGAAGGAGGATGACAGTATTCTGGAAGGGGTTTTGTCATGGTCTGGTAGCGATTGTATTATAGTAGAGCTAGTTAATTAGCGGAGGGTATCAAATAAGCAGAAGCGGAGCTTGCCTCGTTAAGGTCGTCAGGATCAGCAGCGAGAACATAAAAGAGGATGGGTTTTTGGGTTCGATGGAGAACATTGATGTAAATCAGCCAATGAAATCGATAAATTGACAACGACAAGACTGCTGAGTGGCAACAGCGCTAATCGAGGGAAGTACGCATGCGCTTCATCATCGGACCCCTTTGTTGCAGTTCCACAGCCAACCCTGACAAGAAGGTAGTACTTTACAAGCATGGGACGGACGTGCCGGTGTGGTACAGTATGTGGCATGGGGAGTATTCATGGGTCTAAATTTTGGTGCTCTTTCCAGAACTTTTCTCAACACATCAGGCCCATGTCGCCAATGTCGCAATCCCAGCTAAACCCGTACAATTGCTCCAAGCGAGAAGGTCCAAGGCTGAGAAGCAGAGATCACAGCTTCGAGTCGTACCAAACAAAATCAGCCCTATCTACTTACTTTTAATTTGGTTACAGTGTTTGGTAAATTTCTAGATGAAAGACTTTCTTTGCCATTTTTATATTTGAATTGTTTTGTCTTTTACGGTTCAAGCCAAAAAGGAAAAGAGGATTGATTTCCAAGGCCAGCCTTGCCTCGCGTATGAGCTCCAGAGTCAACAAATGAGAGAGCTTGGTCATGGTGCAATCTTCAGGGATAAAAGCCTCGAAATTCCGTCATTTTTTAGGTGGGCCCGTAGGTGGGTGCATCAGGCACGATGAGATGCGCCGAGAAAGAAAAGAGCTGCCAAGACGAGCCAGAAATTTGTACCTTACTGTACGTCTTACCCTATGGAAATAATTATACTTACTTCTGATTTGTCCATTTAATTGAATCGGTACGAATTGTTCTGTGGGGTGTTGACTGCATGAAAATCTTGTCTTGGCGGCTCGAGCCGAGCTAGAAATTGTACTTTATCTTCTTGTACATTAGATCCGTAGATTGCGATTAGATAGATGATTTGAAGATCAATGAGATCTGCCTCTTTGTCAGTCTTTGATATGTTAACACCGGAGATACAGATCTCTTGAGCCTTGGCCTGGAGCTCTCTCACAGTCCTTGGCAGGGAAACTCTTTGTTGTGATCATATCAAGACCACAAAGAGTCAAAATGGACCCTGGAAATCGTTCCCATCAGCTGAAAACTTCGGCGGCACTCAACAGGCAAGCAATTCGATAATGAAGGAATCGTAAGGAAATAGACCGAGGAGAGGAGGGTGGTACCACGTGATTTACAAAACACACGTGACCATAAGCAAAGCGCGAAAAATCACGGCTCGCGTGTGCAGAGTTCTGTCAGACTTCACGACAGCAACCTTCCATTCTTATATACGCCATCAGAATTACTAGCTTCACTTGAAACTGATGCATGATTTTTGCTTCAGGTGCTCAACGCAGCCATGTCGAGCTCACCGACAAAAGAGACTGCTGTCGCGTCTCTAGCCCCGCCAAACACGGTGACACCCCTCAACGCGCCCCCATCTCCAAGGTGAGCAAATTTTCGGAGACAGTTTATTTCCCGTTCCGTAACGATTCACCAGTTCTACTCCTGACTTCGACTCTGAACCGGACGGCTTCTGAGTGGAATGCTGTCTTAGAGTTCTCGAAAGTTCTTTTGGCTCTTCACTCTTCCCTATCAAGTACATACTGACAAGATTTTGAAGATCCCATCGCGCTCTGAGGCGTCTCCAGTCTGCCCATACTTTAGGGCAATCAAGTAGACTACCGTCATTAATTTCTCAACAACACCGAGCAATCCAAAGAACCAATTCCCCATCGAATAGCAAAGACGCAACACACAATCGAGGAAGATCGAATAGTGATGCCACAAACATGAATCCTCCGAATCTGGGCTCCGCCGGTAGGCGGACAATCCCTGGGAAGAGATCAATTGCAACAGATGCGCTCTCTCTGGATCGTCTGATCAGAGATGGACCGCCAGATGGAGATTTGATTGGGGGACTCGAAGCCACGAGGTTGAAGATTTTGGATCAGGGAGTTAAGAGTGATAGCGATGGCATGGTGAGCGCACAGCACCCGGTATATATGTCCTTCCTAACCAATTGATAGTCATCCTTACGAATCTACATCTGGCTCATCCTCCTCAACGCTCCTGTCCTCGAAACCGATTCTTACCTCGCTCTCATACACCGAGGCGCATCTCCTGCCTACTCAAAGATACGAAACGATACCTTCCGAACTTTAGCAACGGATCCCCTCTTCAGACGCAGAGTCAGCGAGGCCAGTCTCATACGACTCCTGAATGCAGTAGCATGGAAATTACATGATGCGAAGGAGGAACGAGTGGAGAAATTGGCAAGCTCTACCAACTCCAAAGTCACTCATACTGCGAACGCGCACGGCAGTCCTGAACTCCAAACATCATCGCCAGCCATGAAATCGAGAGCACGCGCCTTGACTTTGACTACGGAGGGTTCAGAGGCGGGAACATCAGAGCCAGGCACATATGTTCAGGGCATGAACGTTTTGGCAGCACCATTTCTGTACGCAGCTCGCAGTGAGGCCGAGGCGTTCGTCGCATTCCACCGTTTTATTACGAATGAGTGTCCCGGATATGTTCGAGGCGCAATGGATGGAGTACACAAAGGCCTTGCATTGGTTGACAAAGTCCTCGCCATTGTTGATCCGAAGCTCAGTCTTTACCTTCTCAGCAAAGGCATGAACGCGGAGCTGTATGCTTTTCCATCCGTTCTCACACTCTGCGCATGCACTCCTCCATTGCCTGAAGTTTTGAGATTGTGGGACTTCTTGTTTGCCTATGGGGCTCATCTCAACATTCTATGCATTGTTGCACAGCTTGTGATTCTCAGGAACGCTATATTGAGTTCTCCGAGGTGAGTTTAAGTGTATCCATCTGAGTTTGATGACCGCTAAGATATATGAAGTCCTACTAAGATTCTACGGTCGTTCCCTGCATTACAAGCTGAGATGGTCAAGGAGGTTACTTTGACACTTATTAAGAAGATTCCAGATGATGTCTATGCGGAGATCGTTTCTCATGCTAAGTAGACCTTCGATTGGAAGCATTGCGTTGGCGTTTTGGGTGATTTATGGCATGTCCGTATTTCGGAGCATTAAAAGGAGTCTAGG
The DNA here is from genome assembly GCA_002803225.1 of Gamarada debralockiae. Taxonomy (NCBI): domain Eukaryota; kingdom Fungi; phylum Ascomycota; class Leotiomycetes; order Helotiales; family Hyphodiscaceae; genus Gamarada; species Gamarada debralockiae. Next base: position 75,063 of record NXFV01000500.1, on the reverse strand, counting down.
AAGGATGGCTACGAGATACGGTACTCATGAAATGGATTTTCAGAAGACCCTGGAAGATAAAAAGACATTCTGGGGCGTTGGATCCGTCAAAATCGAATGGCGATACTTTAAGGGTTGTCTTTCGAACTGTGTACTAAACGATGTACAATACTTCTCAGTAGCGTTATGATTCATGAATGCGAAATCACCTGGATCATCATCCAAGAGACCATGTTGAATCTCCACTGCAATTCCATCAGTTCATCACAGTTAATTCTTGCTTTCGGTGTTCGATATCTTCTCGCCTTGGCAGGGGTGGCCGAATCTCACGTTTCTTTCACTCAAAAGTTCAACCGAAGTCTTCAAAAGTGGGATGAATTCAAGATCAAGGGTATCGAGCTCAAGAAACTGACCCAACTTGCATATTAACCTGCAGAACTGACTTTACTCTTCTTCAGGGGCCTAGAAAGCACGTGCTTCTATCTAATCTCAGATTCGCCTGATCTAACGTCGACGTCACTTCTTGGTATTCTCCACCGCCCTTTCCGAGCGGCACCTTGTCTGAACAAACCGTGAAGCACGCTCAAGGCACATGGGATGAGCCTCTCCCACTAAGAGAGTATAAGTATACAAGATCTCTCATTCTCTGATATGTTGAAAATCAAGATCTTATCAGATCGTTCATTGAATCTCACTGTCGTTATGGCTTTTATTGCTTCAACCTTGTTGTTGACGCTCGGGGTTGTAGGGACTTTGGCTTCGAGTTATCCCGGGCCGGATGTGTCGTTGAGTCTGCAGGATATTTTGAATAAGGCGCATCAGGGGCCTTTGTATACTTATCCTACGAGCTTGACGCAGGGGATTGTTCCGGTTTGTCCATTCCCCCATCTATTATTGTAAAATCTAATGAACTGACAGAAAGGAATCCATTCCCACAACGACTGTACCTCTCCCTCCCCCCTTTCCAAACTCATCACATGACCCCACTCCCTTTCCGCTAACGAACCACAGACTGGCGCGATGTCCCCTTCTACACCGCCCTCTCCGTTGGTGCTATCTCCACCGAATCAGACGTCTGGCTCTACAACGGTACCTTGTATGTTGGCCACGAGGAAGGAGCTCTCACCACTGCTCGTACCTTCGAATCTCTGTATATCAACCCTATTTTGGATGCGTTGAAGAGACAGAATCCGTCAAATTCGAGTTTTTTGACGGAGAAGACGTATAATGGTGTCTTTGATACGAGCTCAAGACAGACGTTGTATCTTTTTGTGGATTTGAAGACGGATGGGGCGAGTACTTGGCCTGTTGTTGTTAAAGCTTTGGAACCGCTGTGAGTACAAAGTTCTGTTCTGTTTGGGGTGTAGATTGGGGGTTTGGAGAGGGGAAGGGGGTTGCCCAATGGTAGAGATCTATGTGTGGCTCTCTGAAGTGGGTTCAATCATGACTGAAGTTTCATTCTTCGCTGAGGAGCTTCTTCGAACTCAAGGAACCACTCAATCTGAACAGATTGAAGTCACTTCCTCAATTTCACCCCTTTCACATAACAATCATCTAACAAACCTCAGACGAAGCGCCGGCTACCTCTCCTCTACGAACGGCACAACTTTCACATCTGGCGCTGTCACTGTCATCGGAACAGGTAATACTCCCTTGAACCAGGTACAACCCATCACCAACCGGGACTACTTCTGGGACGCACCACTCTCAACTCCACATACTCCAACATCACCGCCCTCGTCTCGCCCATTGCGTCCGCCGACTTCGCCGCGGTCTTCGGGCCAGTTCTCGGAACCTCGTTGAACTCTACCCAATTAGAGTTGCTGAGAGCGCAAGTTGCGTATGCGCATGGGAAGGGCATTAAGTTGAGGTATTGGGACCAACCGGGATGGCCAATCTCGACTAGAAATGGGATCTGGAGACAATTGACTGAGGAGGGTGTGGATTTGATCAATGCGGATGACGTCGAGGCTGCGGCTGGGTTTAGTGATAACCCTTGGTGAGAGGAAGGAGGAGATGGGAGAAAAGTCTATGGAGTTGAGGTTCTATTGTTAATAGTTGAGATATCAACGAATAGAGTGTAAAGGAGAGAGCCTTCCATCCTTAAGGACCTTAGTGATTGGATATCGTCGTTTATTTCCTAATGATTATGCTTTCGAAGGGAGTTCTAAGCTGACGGACAATCCAAATCCCTCGTTCTGGTTGAGCAATGAATCTCGAAATCAGTCGAGATTCTTACCCTTTCAAGAGTCTGCTTGTGATTGCTGAAGTGTGCTGAATGATATCTTACGTTCGAACTATTGCGGTACCTCCCTCTCTGATATAATGATGGCATATGTCTTCGAAGGAAATTTGCACTTCCAATGAAAATAGCTAGGTTGAATATTTAACACTTTATAGCACTTTCACTAAGCGGATGAAAAGGAGACACTAGGAAGGAGCGGTCCGGCTGATACAAATGAACGCTAAGGTCATTTCCAGTAGTAAGAGTACAAAGAGTAGATTACCGATCCCTCTTTTACGACTCCTAATAGGTTGTTGGATCACGGAGCTTGAGAGTTACGTTCTACCCTTGCATTCTTGCCGGCCGCTTTGACGACACGTGTCACTGACCCGCTTCTAGAATATCCTAATACAACGCGACAAATTGATTAGAAATAATGATCTTAGAACCACAAAGGTATAAAGGCATAGGCTTCTCCATACCTCTCTTCAAGCTCAGTTTAATAGATATATATATAAATATGAAACAGATGATTCTCTGCAATATAATTGTTTTGTTATCAGAATTATAGCTGTCTAAAGTATTATATAAGATTAGCTAATGAGAATCCAATAATAAATACCTTACCAGATGAACAACCACCAGCGACTATTGACCTCGATGGCGAAATGTCATACCACTCTGCCCGGAAGTCCGATGGCAGCCAGAGCAAATTCTGTGTATTCCACGTAACCCACGACCCGCTAACGCCTAATCCTTGGCGATTACCTTTATTTTTTTCCTTTTCAGGATGTTTAGATGTAGTAAAGAGCCCAGTTCTATCCACCTCGATACTACCGACGTTCGTAAGAAGGTTCGAGTCTATACTATTAAAATATAAACTCGTGATAGAAGTATTAACTGTAACTGTCTGGTGGCAGGAGCCAGTGCTCGCATCCCAGATCTTGACTGTCTTATCATCCGAGGCTGATGCCAGCAGCTTCGAGTCAGGTGAGAAGGCTACAGAATAGACCAAGCTGCTATGGCCCTTGAGCGTCTGCTTAAGGGAGCCAGTGCTCGCATCCCAGATCTTGACTGTCTTATCATACGAGGCCGATGCCAGCAGCTTCGAGTCAAGTGAGAAGGCTACAGAGCTGACTAAGTTGCTATGGCCCTCGAGCGTCTGCTTAAGGGAGCCAGTGCTCGCATCCCAGATCTTGACTGTCTCATCATCTGAGGCTGATGCCAGCAGCTTCGAGTCAAGTGAGAAGGCTACAGAACTAACCCAGCTACTATGGCCCTTGAGCGTCTGCCTAAGGGAGCCAGTGCTCGCATCCCAGATCTTAACTGTGTCATCATCTGAGGCTGATGCCAGCAGCTTCGAGTCAAGTGAGAAGGCTACAGAACTAACCCAGCTGCTATGGCCCTTGAGCGTCTGCCTAAGGGAGCCAGTGCTCGCATCCCAGATCTTGACTGTCTTGTCGTACGAGGCTGATGCCAGCAGCTTCGAGTCAAGTGAGAAGGCTACAGAATAGACCGAGCTGCTATGGCCCTCAAGCATCTGCTTAAGAGAGCCAGTGCTCGCATCCCAGATCTTGACTGTCTTATCGTACGAGGCTGATGCTAGCAGCTTCGAGTCAAGTGAGAAGGCTACAGAATTGACTGGGCTGCTATGGCCCTTGAGCGTCTGCTTAAGGGAGCCAGTGCTCGCATCCCAGATCTTGACTGTCTCGTCGTACGAGGCTGATGCCAGCAGCTTCGAGTCAAGTGAGAAGGCTACAGAAATGACCTGGCTGCTATGGCCCTTGAGCGTCTGCTTAAGAGAGCCAGTGCTCGCATCCCAGATCTTGACTGTCTCATCAGCTGAGGCTGATACCAGCAGCTTCGAGTCGGGTGAGAAGGCTACAGAATTGACCCAGTTGCTATGGCCCTTGAGCGTCTGCTTAAGAGAGCCAGTACTTACATCCCAGATCTTGACTGTCTTATCATACGAGGCTGATGCCAGCAGCTTCGAGTCGGGTGAGAAGGCTACAGAATTGACCCAGTTGCTATGGCCCTCGAGCGTCTGCTTAAGAGAGCCAGTGCTCATATCCCAGATCTTGACTGTCTTATCGTACGAGGCTGATGCCAGCAGCTTCGAGTCGGGTGAGAAGGCTACAGACTTGACCGAGCTGCTATGGCCCTTGAGCGTTTGCTTAAGAGAGCCAGTGCTCACATCCCAGATCTTGACTGTCTCGTCGTACGAGGCCGATGCCAGCAGCTTCGAGTCGGGTGAGAAGGCTACAGAGCTGACCGAGTTGCTATGGCCCTCGAGCGTCTGCAGAACAGCATTCCAACCCGACTCTACCTTTGGCTGCTGTGAAATCCAACCCGGTATACAATTCTGGAATGTGTTTCGAATAATACTTGCTTTCGGGGCAAAGATCAGTGCAGAAGAGTAGAGCTGGAGGGGCGACGAATCAGCTATTAAGCGGTAGCTAAGTACAAAACGCTTTGCATCTTGAAGGAACGCAGATAGTTTAGTGCCTGTTGTAAGCTGAAATAATCTTATTTTAGTAAGTGGTCGCACTAGATGTTACTAAGTGACTTACGTCTACTTCAGCCAGCAAGTTATCAATCATGCCGATGCTTTCTGATAACGCCCCAATTAGGCTCAATGCTTCAAGCCAATGAAGGAAATGCCTCTTGAAGAAAGTAAAGATGTCTCCATTATCTGATAATTTGTTCTCGTACTCCAGAGCCTGGTCTAGGATCGAGCGGAGATGCTCAACCCAATAGACACAAGAGTATCGCACAGCCGCAAGCGGATCTGGGATTGGCGATTTGATTTCATTGATAAGGATTCCAGGACAATCGAGCTTATAGATGTCCTGTCGTAAAGTCTTGGACATGGCAGCAAGCGACCGAGTAAACATGTCGAAGTGGATAGGCCCCTGCCCGACAGGGTATATTTTGCCAGGTGCGTTAGCGGTGAGATAGTCCTTTGCCGACTGGTGGATAAGATATACATGGCTTTCTTGAACCGTGAGGAACGAGCCGCACAGGTGTACAAGCCTGGACAACTCGTCTATAGTCGGTGCTTCTACACTAGTCAAGGTTCGTAGTTCAAGCAGATGGAGCGGGCGATACGCAAGGGTAGTGACTGCAAGAATCTCGTAACATGCTTTTGCATCCCATTTCTCTGTCTCGATCAGGCTCATCATCCTGTTGTAGAGTTCATGCAAGCCACGTGGTACCCCTTGGAGGACACGCAGCACAACCCCTGGTCGGACCCATCGAAGCTCGGCAAAAACGAGAGCAACCCAGAGAAAAGTACCATCGGCCTTTTCGCGGAGCTGGTCGCGGACCTGATCCTGCAGTGCTTTTTCGTCTCGTAGTTGTGTGAGTTGGGAGACCTTGTCGTCGATGTACGCGCCAATGGCCTGAGATACGAGTTCTGCGTTTACCTCGAGACTAAGTCTCAACCCAGCCTTGTCAATAGCCAACTGCTGCTCAATATCAGACCTCTCTCGGCTAGATACGATCCACTTGACCTGAGAAGACGGGGCTGAAGTTGTGCGAGTGATTATGTCTAGAAGGTGCTCGAGTCCACGTTCACATTCGTCCAGCGCGTCGACAATCAAATACGCCTCGGTCAGCCTTGGATCGCGCAGCATATGCTGGAAGATTTCAGATAAGGGGTGGAAGGCATTGATATCTTCGAACAGTCGTTTGCCGGCGCGCTTATACTCCTCACGGACATGCGAAATTAGGCAGCTTTGTTGGATGATAAGCATGTAGATCAGGCCTCGCAGGACGGCGGTAGCATTGTTCAGTTCGGCGTTGGTACTTTGGCAGAGGAAGAAGGACGGGAAGGTGGAGTCGGAACGGCTCGTTGATTTCTCCAACTCGTTGATGATGCCGATCAAGAGCATCGTCTTGCCTTTGCCGGCACCGCCTTTGATCCAGAGTAAGCGAGTCTGCTTATTGCTTTGCCACTGCTGAAAGTCCCGATGGTTGAGGATCCACTTGTACGAGTCCTTGAGGAGGCCACCTTTAGTAGCAGAGATACGCTCTTTGTCATGGCGGGGATCGGTTAGGCGAAGGTCTTGCAGACATTGCTGGTCCTTCTCTTCCAACTGCTTGAGGCGTTGCTGTTGAAGTGTCTGACGGACATCGCGCAGCAGCTGCATTTCTTGATCCTTAAGGTGTACCAGCTGTTCAAGATGGGACCTGATCTGCTGACTATCATATATGTTGGAATCTTTCTGCAAGGCATCCTCCGCATTGTAGACAGTCTGCAAGTCGCCATCCCAGTTGTCCCACTGGACAAGGCTGCGCAGAAATTGGGGAATGCGCTTGCGAAAGTAGGAGCAGACACTCTTTATCTGGTAGGCGAGGAGTGCTTTGCAGAGGTCGATGAGCCGCTGCTCTAGCTGTGCTCGGAGACCGGCGGAAGCTCCCGCGTCGACGGTGTTCTCTTTGAGGAGGAGACTAGACAGGTTCCAGTACCAGTCCATCCGGGTGACAACGTACACGATGCCTTCTCGATTAGCATTTGTGGCGCTCATAGGGTTTGCGAGAATCTGCGATGGGTTAGTAGCACTGATGGAGAATCGTCCGCCGACGTACCTGTAGGGCGAAGCAGATGCCAGTCCATGCCAGAGCCGCCTGCGGGACTGCCTGGATTGCCGAGTTGATCATGTCCTTCCCTGAGAGTACAAACTGCGCAGCTTCGCCGACGCCTTGTATCATTTCGGCCTCTCGCTTGGTTTTTTCCAGGCCGTCCTGGATAAGCTTGTACATCTGCTTCCGTCTCGCCTCCGGGTTTCGTTCAATTGTATTCTGAGGTTCCGAGGCGTCGGAGGCTGAATCGATCGCGGAGGGTCTGCTCGACAGGATCTTCTCGTAGGCATCAACTAATTTAGAATCGTCCTCCCTGAGGCTGTCGTAGGCTCGATCCCAGATATCCTCAGTGCGGGCGGGTACACCCTTTGCCTCGGCATGTGCAGCACCCGCAGGGAGGGGTGTGGCAACCGCTGGCGTGGAGGACGCATGCTCTTCTATCTTTCGCGCCTCGACCGCTTGGATCTCGATGGTAGTCGAGTTCGTTTTCAGGCGCGACAGGTCGGGCGTCGAGGATTCGGTGTCGAGTGCAGGCCTCCCCGACTCAGGCGTCGTGGTGCCATGTTCTGAATTTCCACCCTTCTGTGCCTCCGACTTTCCCTCTTTCTCCTTCCCGGACTTCTTACGTATCCAATTCGATATTTTTGAAACCATGACTTTAAGGACGCTGACGAGGGTACCGGAGCCGTACTACGTAAAATATCGATCGATTTCTCTAAGCAATTGCGGCTGAAGCAGGGCAGCTGGCCGCCTTTGTGGCGTCAAATGCCTGCAGCCGATTGTGACAGACCATTGCGGTGCAGAGGACTACATGGCCGCTGTGAAAGAATCTCGACACAGGACGTTGCAAGCTACGCACTGTGGATTATCGACACGGTCTCAGCGTCACGTCACATCACAATATCACGTTGCATGCATTTGGAATGGCCACCCCGGTCATACCAAACTACGGTACGCGCCGCGCATGTGTCTGACCCTTGAGATGTGGCGCCGAGCCTCAGAATCATCAGCCTCATTTGTAGAGGTGGCGGTGCAGGTCTCCGACGGAAATCATGCTGCTTTTGACTATACCACGTGATTCTTAAAGTGGCCGTGGATCAACGCGAATCCCTGTCTCGACAAACGCGGTACTTTATTTACGCGATTCCCCATCTCCATCTTTTCAGCCTCAATGCTAACGAACCAGGGACCACAGAAAGGCCCATGATTCATCGATATCGAACTGAGTAGTCTTCTCTTCGAACAATCTACTCGATAGCTTGATCGTCGTCCCTCACGGCCTTGGCCCTCCGCAATGGCCGCTCCTTCGTCCCCCTCCCAGGGCAGCCCTTTTGAGAGATCCGATAAGTATAAGGACCTCTATCGAATTGCCCTGGAGACGAAGCCCGCTGGCACCTTCGAAGGTGACGTCTTCGTGGTAGCTGTGCTACACCACGAAAAGGATGCCTCAAACGCGGTTGGCAGCGATTTCATTTGGTTCAAGGTCAAAGCCGTGAGTTGGACCTATTCATGATGGACTCTGCTTCATTTCTAACGCTCGTCTTTAGAAGCACTCGGTTGCGAAGCTGCGTAAGGCATACCATGCAAGAACCGAAGTCGAGGTGGCCTTCAGATACGGTGGCTCTGCGATCGAAGACCATATACAGATGCGACAGTTAAACGCCTTGGCGGATAACACCATTGTGTTCACGAGCCACAAGGTCGACATGGAATCCGCAAGCGCATCCTCGAGTTTCTCACCCCAGTCCCAAAGTAGAACCCCCTTGGGGCCGTCAAACGCACAACTTAGCAATGTGCCGCTCGTTGCTGCCGCAACTGTCGACAAACCGCTGCCAAAACAAGAGAACCAGTATATGTCCCCATATCAGAGCGTATCTGGTCAATCTTTACCTCCCGCTGCTGCTTTATCGATCCCGCAAGTCACTAGCAGCGCGAGAACTGCACCGCCAACTCCGTCCTGCCAGGTCCAGGATAAACATGAGGATGAGGAAGGACCTTCGAGCACAAATGACTTTGCAAGATATGGTATGTGCTAGTCTCTCCACTTTCTTACATCTTCCGAGCCTTCCATACAGATCACTTTAAGCTGACATTCATCCGTCAAACGTCAGCAGGTAACGCTTCTCCTTTTGGTCAAGCCTCTAGACGCCACCCTGCGATAAAACCTGAATATCTAGAGTCGAATAGAATGGTAAAGAACGAGTCGGATGTCGAAGACACGCCAATGCCCGATGCAAAGTCACCTGCAACTTGCTTATCCTTCAACCAGCCCTCGACTCGCGACCAGGATAATGCACGCCTCCAAAAGCTGATTGAGACTGGCTCTCCCGAAGCACTGGAGGCTGAAGTCAAGAGCAGCATCGCTTTCCTCGATTCATTGAAGGCACCTCTGGCGGAGAACGTTGAACTGCACAAGGATGCGCAGTACTTCACTCAACAAATTCAGACACTGTAAGTAATTCTCAGAGTGGTTCTTTCAAAGAGCATAACCTTAAAGATATGTCTCGGAATTTGTTAAACCTCGATCTTTCTCATTCTTCTTCATTGAGTAACTTCTAACTCCGAAATAGTCAGAATCAGAACGTGGACACACCTACGATTATTGGAGTTGTTGGAAATACTGGTGCTGGAAAGAGCAGTGTTATTAACGCCATGCTCGACGAGGAACGTCTGGTGCCAACCAATTGCATGCGTGCGTGTACGGCTGTCGTGACAGAAATGTCATGGAACTCGAGCGACGACGAAAACGCCAAGTACCGTGCAGAGATTGAGTTCATACAAGCTTCAGATTGGGAGAAAGATCTCAAAATTTCTCTCAAGGAGCTCTTAGACATGAATGGAAATGTCACTAAGGATTTGTCGCCCGATAGCGAGGCAGGTATTGCCTGGGCCAAGATCAAGAGTGGTATGTATAACATTATTCAGCACCGAGCCTAAGTTTTCATTTCCTTGGAGCAATTGCTCTAGGTCAACATTAGTTAATCTTCTTCCAGTCTACCCGAATAAAACCAAAGACGACATCGCCCACAGCACAGTCGAGGAACTTTTAAATGAATCTGGGGTTAAGGCAGTTCTGGGTACTACTAAGAAGATCAAAGAGAAAAAAGCAGATTCATTCTACAAGGCAAGTTATTCAAGAAGCATGGCATTTCTTATTCCGAATTGTCTCGGGAGCAGAATCTCCCTAATCCCTTCCAAATGAAGTACTCGCTAACTCCATCATCATAGGCTCTGCAAGTCATCATTGACAGCAAGGAGAAAGCTACTGGCGAGTCCAAGAAGAAGAAGGAGAAGGGGGAGAAGCGAATTATGGAGTTTTGGCCGCTTATCAAAGTGGTTCGGATCTATACAAAGGCCGAAGCCCTCTCCACTGGAGCTGTCATAGTCGACTTGCCAGGTGTCCATGACAGCAATGCTGCCAGAGCCGCGGTCGCTGCAGGCTACATGAAACAGTGCACCGGCCTGTGGATTGTGGCACCGATCAATCGAGCTGTCGATGATAAAGCCGCCAAGTCGCTTCTGGGTGAATCCTTTAAACGACAACTCAAGTACGATGGGACCTACTCACGTATCACCTTTATATGCAGCAAGACTGATGATATTTCCATTACGGAGGCATCAGAATCACTCGGACTAGAGGCCGAGTTTGAAGAGGACTGGGCGAAGATCGACCGAATCGAGAAAGAGCAGAGAACTCTGAAACGTTTAGTGGAAGATCTCAAGGAATCCCGAAGTGTCTACATCGACGTCGCAAATGAGGCAGATGATGCCATTGAAGTGTGGGATCAGCTGAAGGATTCCCTCGAGGATGGCAAGACAGTTTACGCGCCTTCCGACAAGTCGAAGAAGCGGAAGCGCTCAGCAGAACCAAAGGGATCTCGCAAGAAATCCAAGAAATCAAAAGGATCCGACTCAGACGAAGATGATGATGACTTCATTGATGATGGTGACTCCGAAGCTGATGAGGATGAAGAAGAGAAGGACTCCGAACCCGAGAGCGATTCAGAGTCTTCCTTGGAAGAGCCACTGACGAAGGAGGCCATCGAGGAGAAGCTCGCTGAGCTGAAGGAGAATAAAAAGCGGGCCCGCAGAGAAAAACTCGAATTAGACGCCAAAGTAAAATCGGCGGCTCAGGAGCTCAAGTCCTTGGAAAAGGACAAGGGCGAGATTGAAGCTAGAATGCGAGCCGTTTGCATACAGGGCAGAAACTCGTACTCGAAAGGAGCAATTCAACAGGACTTTGCCGCTGGCATCAAGGAGCTGGATATGGAGAACTTACAAGAGGACGAGGACTTCAACCCGGACGAGATGGATAATGTGCGGGATTACGACGAGGTCGCCCGTTCACTTCCTGTGAGTAATTCTCGAAGCCAACCCCCCTCCCCCCCCTCTTCTCTTCCTTTTTCTCCCCCTTGCGATCGATTTGTTGCTTCTTTTCATTACCTTTACTAGAGCAGATGCTGTCTCAAAAGTCACTCAACTCAACTCTGCTTCCTTATTCTTCCCTCATTGTGCAAAGGCTGACATCGAGGATTTTTATAGGTCTTCTGCGTTAGTTCCCGAGCAGCCCAAAAGCTTTCGAATCGGCTTCAAAAGGAGTCAGATGTAGCAGGCTTCGGTACTTTGGAGGAAACTGAGATCCCACAATTGAAATCGCATTGTATGCGTTTGACAGAAGCCGGAAGGGCTTCCAATTGCCGCCGTTTCCTCACCTCTTTCAGTCAGCTGTTGACGTCCCTTTCACTCTGGGCGCAAAATGATGGAACTGGACTAAATCTTTCAGAGCGAGAGATGCAAGCCGAGACAAGATTTCTGAAGAACAGACTTTCGACTCTAGAAAAATCGCTCGACAAAGTGAGTCTTGACACTGGATGACAGCTTGGTGACATTTATCTATTTGCGTAAAATTGATTTGCTGACTATCCTATGTAGGCTGTGCAAGACTGCCTCCATGATATGAATCAAGCCCTGGTCGAGAATATATTTGAAAATTATGATCATGTCTGCCAACTTGCGTTCGACGAAGCCCTGCCCAAGGTTCAGCACTGGCATTCTCCAGTCAATAGGGACAACCGCGAGCTAGGCGGTTACTATTGGGCCACATATAAGGCAATTATGAGACGTGATGGCGTGTACTCGAACGCTCAAGGACTCCACGGTTCGTATTCTCGGCTCATTTCTTCAAACTGTTTTAAAGGCGTGGTGTGGTTCGCCTCTACCTCGTCTCTCCTGAATCAAATTTGCTACTCTTAATCATTTCTAGAAGAAGCTGTGCTGACTCCGAGATCCTGAACCAGATTTCAACCATCAACTCACAGAACCCATAATAGTACACCTCGCCAATCACTGGGAAAGAGTTTTCGCTCAACGCCTGCCACGAGTTCTCCAAACATTCTCTAAGACGGGAAAGCTCCTCCTGGAGCATTTCCATTCCGACGTCGAAGCACGAAGCGTATGAGGACTCTCTTCTATCACTCTCTTCGTTTCCATGCTGACTTCGTGGGTTTCTAGATGAAAGCAGGAGCTGGTGTGGCGGGGATTGCATTACTAGGACAGCAGCTCAAGAACTACGAGGCCATTCTCCAAGGGCTTGCAGCGCAGATGGGGGAACTAGTAAATACCATGCAACGAGAAGCGAACCGAGAGTTCACTCCAGTCATCGCTCGCAATCTTTCTGCCGCCTATGACTGGTGCGCTGCTGAAACAGGTAAACCTTACCCCTATCTATGATCTCTAGCGTTTAATAACACTGTGCAGGAAGTGGACAATACATGAGAATGAAGCAGTATATGTCAGATCATGTCGAATCGCGTCGTGGGGAGATGTTCACGGAGAGTTGCCAGGAAGTAAAGCAAAGATTGACTCAGATGCTGCGAGATGTCAAGTTAGCAATGACTGATAAGACAGACGAAGTGTTCATGTGTATGAGTCGAGACTATATGGAGATAGTGGCTGGGAAAAGAACAACTGGCCAAGTCATGCCAAAGTGGGAGCGCCAGATGAGAGCGGCGGTCCGTCAAGCTATCGAGGACCGAGAGAAGCGAAATTTGGAGGCAGCTGAGCCTGAGAAGTCCAGTGAGACCGTCGAGCAAGCCGCTGCAAATGCCAATCTCGAAAACCCGGTGGAGGAAGATCCGGCTCAACAAAGCGATGTCGAGGAAGCCGCATCAAAGACTCCAGACGATGCTAGCGTCAATGCTAAGGATTCGGAGTAAAGTTGTTGTCAAAAGTTTGGGTGGCGTCTTGCTTTTCATGGCTTGTGGTTGTATTCACACTGTGCTTTTGTACTATTCCCGGCTCTTGTGCCTTGTTCGTTCTTGAGATACCTACATTCCTACTTTTAATCTTTGCTAGGGGGCGGGGATTTGTTTTTTTGCAACGGCTGTAGTGGGGAGATGCAAATCTCGCGGAAGACATTCTTGTCTTTTGTACCATGGAATAAAGCATTTTCTTGAAAAAAAATCTTCATGGATGTGATTGTATTGAGTGAGTGTTAATGACGCGGTGATAAGCTGCAGTTTGAAAGCAAGTTCTCAATCGGATAGTAGAAACAAAAATTTGATAGCGGCGGGGTTTCATCGGGTGACTCCTGAAATAAGCGAGACCAGTCAAAAATTGGAGCAACGCAAAAAATAATAAATGAAGAGAACGCCGTCGTAAGAAAACAAATTAGATAAGAGAAATCAAAGCAAAAGAGCAAAAGAGCAAAAGGTTCAACCCGAAGTCGAGTGCTTACATCTTTTATCGTCGAAGATCAATTATCGGTTGTAGGTTGATCTCTGTTACAGTAAGTGTCGAAATCGTACGCGTCTCGCGGTGGCGGAGTTAATAGTCGAACAAAGTCCACCTAACCCACATTTTTGCTGACCAAGTTTCTTTGGCGCCTGTTGTGTTTACTGAACGAAATGTCCTGTTTGATTACATCTACCTGAAGGTTGTTAATCCGAAGCGGAAGAGGCCGCCCTTGCCTAATCACTTGGTCGGTTAAGGCACCAGATACCTTTGCTTGACGAGCTTGAAAATTCACAATTCTTCACAGACAGCGAAGTATTGCTTCTTAATTAAAATATCGCAGTGTAGTATGTAACCAAACAGCTCTGTCAATATCGCACAAGCCTCCAGATTTTGCAATCAAAACTCAAAATATTGATCTCCTTACCTCCCCAATTTAATGCCACTCTTTCCGATGTGGCCCACAACATTCATTCTTTGAATTTCTTATCCCACTGAGCCGCCATTCCCATCAAAATCCTTTCCTGCTGCTTGAGTTTTCCGAGCTCCCTTCTCTTGTACTGACACGTTCTTCAAGCTGCTCGAAGGCAAAAACCTTGGAGCCCTTGGAGCCCGTGGAAAGACTGAAAATCATTCCAGACCCCACCCAAGTACTGAGAAGCTTACCTAGTAGCAAAGTCTCAGTAGAGAACCTAGTATCGACACAAGGGAGCGTATAGAGTGGGGATTTGCCATACAAGGACCAATGCAGGGAAGTAAAATGACTTGTAAGTGAGGCACAGGCAGGTGGACGTCACGGGCCGAGGGCCTTGAAAATCTCGAGCACAAGCTCAGGAGGTAGAGACCAAATGGTAAGAGCTAAATGTGACTGAGCGACCGATCTCGAGTGGGGTACTGGTATGATAGCTCCACCGTCGTCACCGGTCGCGTTGAAGGCTTCGAGATTCATCGGCCATATTTCTGTTAGATAGCGAAGTCGACTGTCGTCGTTGAACTTCACGTTCCTGTATTGTTTTCTCTAACTCGGACGGCATATTTTCTTGTTTCAAAAAATCAATAAATTAGAGCAATCAAGGAGTGGAGTGCTTTTCATATTCCTAAATAGATCCATGGCGTTATTCGAGAGTGTTCGAGATTTGACAGAATGTTGCGTCCATGTTCATTTTCTACTTATCACGAACGCTTCGCGCTTGAGATATAACAAAAGAGCCTCAAAGAAAGAAGGAGGACGCAAAATCAAAGAAAGAGTCCATTTGTTCCATCTTTGGCCTGTCAGAATAACCAGCATTATTGACTGTTCGATGCTTGGTACTCGTGATACAAACTTTTACGATATCTCAGTACTCCAATATCCTGGTAGACCAAGAAATCATCAAGTAGCCCACTGTCTTTCAAATCTTTTCACAGTCTATCTCCAAGCACTATGCTCCATAAATACTCGAGTCTCGTAGGAGTCATAATGATTTTTTGCCATAGTAACAGTAGACGCAACGAGGGGCTACCCAGCTCGCAAGAAGATCCGGCAATGGATGGGACTGGGAGCGCAAGGAAGTAGGGTATGTATACTGGAAAGGTTGTTGTGAGGGAGAATTTGCCATGTAAAGACTTGTGGATTTCGTACTATGACTTGCAGGCTAAACCTAGGCTGTAGTGGTGACCGGGTCGAGGCTCTTGAATATTTCGAGGATGAGCTCTGCGGAAAGGGTTGTAATGGTACGGGTTCTGAGATGAAGGTTTGGGATAGAAGTAAGCTCTCGTGAAAGTTTAGTGTAAGATTTTCTATATGTATATGGATTGGGTAGTTGACTTACGAGGCATCAGAGACCTTGAGCTTTCTGTACGAATAATTTGCATGCTTCTTCTTTATGGGAGATTCTTTGTCATTTATCTGTCCTCATAACTTTGGTGAAGTCTGATACAAGGCATACTACCTGCTTCCGGCTTCATGTGTCCCATGGGTCATAGATCAGGCTTTCCAGAAAGTACTTCTTTCTGCAAAAGTAAAATACTTAGAGAAGACTTATAGCACCGGCTCGGAAGCTTCTATTAATGGACCTCTTTACTCACGAAATCTCCCAAGGCCTTCAGTGCTTCTTCCACACAACCGTCACCTCTCACATTCTAGCTTCGCACTCTGACCCTCCTCGACATTCTCCTCCACCCCGTTTCTGTCCATCAAGATCGACTTTCACGAATGTCTTTCTCGAATGATCGAATGCATAATTAGGCGCCATCCAACTTTCCAACCGGATGAACAATGAATCCGTAGACTCATAGATTCTATTTCTCGATGGCTGGACGAAAGACACAAGAGGGACTTTGCCATGAAGAGACTTGTGGATCACGTAAAAAGATCTGCAGGCGAGGCCGAGGCAAGTAGATGCCACGCGGTTGAGACCTTCGAATATTTTGAGCACGAGCTCTGTTGGTAAGGAGGTGAGGCCTGGAACTTCGGAGGTGGTTGAATTAAGTTCTAAGGGACATGTTGGAGAGTGTCTGGTAGGTAGTGGGTAGACTCACCTGCCATGTTGATCGAAGGGGGCGTTGAAGTTGCTCCCATCAATGTAGACATCACCGGTGGGCTCTTGCCATCGCTTTCGGAATCCATGCTGTACATGTGTTTGATGTGACCTACGGACTGTTAGCATTCCATTTTAGGCTTAGCTCGGGGGGCTTCGCTCACCATATACCAGTGGGCACTTCTTGGACCCGAACTTTTTTAACCTTTTGGCTATGAAGGAGAGGTATAATTTCGTGTCAAATATGGAATCAATCCTCAACTTTATTCAATAATGGATTGATCGTAGGTTGACGTTGTAGATTAAGAGTGAGACGTCATCGCCACTTGTCGCATAAACGCGAGTGTCGAAGTCTAGACATACAGATTATGAAGCAACCGATACTCGCGAAAATGATAAGAAGGGGGCACAAGACTGCTTGCAACTCGACTAATATTTCCAGAACCAGCACCTCTTTCCCATTTGGCTCGAATTTTAAGTCACTCTAGGGAAGGAGAATGCGTGCCGTTGTCTGCAAGTATTGCTCACGTGACGTCTCCCCTTCAACAGCGAGGATCCTCCCATCGAACTCCCTAACACGGCCAAAAACCATCTCCACCATCATATTACTTCTTGCCATCGCCTCACCATATTAGCCTTCCAAAATACCATGTGCGCTATCCCCTGCTCCTCTTGGATTAACTTTCTTTGGACTTGGCGTTCGGGGTTCATGAATTTCGCCAGAGAAGGGCTAAAGGTATATCCGGGCGGCATCCAGCTGCATAGAAGTACATAGAGGGATTTGAAAGTGTTCGGAACGGACGCGAACAGTGGCACTGGACCGTGGAGGAATCGATGAATGGCATAGCAGGCCTTGCACGTGACGCCGAGAAAGGCGGAAACAATGAGATGTAGATACTTGGAAGATTTCGAGGACTTCAGTGGGTAGCTTTGAGAGGTTGGCTTGGGTGATTTCTGTAAGGACAGTTATTGAAGCTTTGTCACTTTGCGTCGTGAGAATTGCTAGTGACTTACCAGCGGACTCATTGGCTTCGGAGACTTGATCCACGTTTTAAGTTCTGATTTTCGGGTTCAGACTCTATGCTGTGTCTTTCTGATTACAAAATGGTAGTTGAATGGGTTCAAATATGCAAATGAAGGAAGTTCTATGCTTTTGTTTGAGTGTGATGTATTAGATGCATGTCCTAGTGCCAGCGCCTACTACAAACTCCTCTGCTGACTTAATATGCCAGAAGGCATTCGAAGTTACTGCGAACCTTAGTAGAGGCATCGAGACACTTGTCAAGTTCGCAGGAAGAATCCATTTATCCGCTGATGATAGTGAAAAAAAGAGAGAATTGGGATCTGCTGGGTCCTAGGGCAGCCGACATGATCCGCTGCTCTTCGTGTTCAAGTTATGATTTGTGCTCCCGTACCACACCCCCCCAACAATTCGTCAAAATTCAGCACAATGTTGTCATAGTGACTCCAACTAGCTTGTTCAGCTCGTAGTCCATCAAGCTCCATCTTAAGGCTTTCCTCCATTATCTCCTCCCACACCTCTTGCATTCTCTCAAGGATAACGAACTTATTGACCAAGCCACAGTACACAACACCAAGTGGCTTCCAACTAAACAGAGGATTTACTAGCGGAGGCCTGCTGGATATATCTCATGGGATGGGTTTCTCGAGTGGCGCTTGCCGTGAAGAGACTTATGGATCGCGTAGAAAGCCTTGCGGGTTAGGCTGAGGCAGGTCGATGTCACCGGATCTAGACGATGGAAGATATTGAAGAGCATTTCTTGGGGAAGGACCACGATTCGAGAATTAGGAGTTCGTAAAAAGACGTTATTAATATTGCTTCGAAGTGTAGCACGAAGGTGCTGCAGACTTACTGGCCCGTATGAGGGATCGCGTTAACTGCGCCAGTTCTGGTGGCATGATTACCAAGGTAGCGCGCTGATATTCTATGAGATCGCGCAGGAATTTTGTTTGGTGGCAGAGATGAGCTATAGAGTCCTTCATCATCTTTCTAGATTGGGAGGAGAGCAGCCCGAAGGCTGTGTCTAGTGCATGGTCTTGCATGAGAATATGAAGGCGGTTTAAGAGTTTGTGGGAAAGGAAGAGTGGTGGAGGTGGGGTGATATGGGCAGAAGGATATGACGAGATGGTTCGAAAATCGATGCCGTGTAGAAGATCCCGAAACTTGACGATGCTGGGGGCAATGAGCCCACTCAGGGTAACCTTTTTCACTTGAAAAGAATGGAACCAGCAGGAAATTTGCAACAAAAGCGGAGATGGAAGCACAGCACAACAGAGCAGTAACACAAGCAATCACTACAAACACGAAATGTATTTTTCTTCTCAAATGCTCGAGCCACTAACTAAAGTAACCAGGTATCAGGGTATCCATCCTCTTAGCGTCCATCTTCGAGTACCAATAGCATATGGATATCGGAAATATCGAAAGAAAACACCATGAACGCCCCACTCCAGATATCCTGCAGAAGAAAAGTACCATGTAAGAACGCCGTTTGTCTTCCTACTCGACATGCCATGCAACCATTATTATACTTGTAAAACAAAGCCATCCATTTCCATGATCTCTTATGCGGTGACGGCCACAGCTGACGCACTCTCAAGACTAGCGTTGGGAGCAGCATTGGCCTCTTCTTCGATCTCTCCTCCAGCTTCCCGCTCAGCCCAGTCGCCCCATAAACCTCTCTTGCCTCGTACTCTTATTGGTCCACCTAGTAACTCCTCTTGTTGCTCCACCTTGACTGCGTCTTTTGTTGCAAGAACCAATACCTCAAAGAACATCTTCGTGGCATCTGCTCTGCTTGTTGTTGCTTCTGGTAAGAGGTCTTGGAAGAGAACGCTAGCCTTCTTTCTCTTGTCGGGACTGTTCGCAGCCTCAGGGCCAAATCGATCTCGCAATAGATGAACGGCGTGCTTGGTGCCGAGAGAGACAGGGCCGCTGTCCGCCGGGTGTACGAGTGGTGCTGTGGTGTCATCGAAGTTGGGACCGGGCGAATCGACAAGACCTGCTGTGGCATTGTGCTCCTCATCCTCCTGGCCCATCATGAAACCATCATCGCCGGGCATCTCCATCATTGTACCATCGGGATTCATGGTTTCCTCACGGCCGAGACCAGCATCACCCAGACCAGCGGCAAGATCTTCCTCATCTTCGCCGTAATCCAGACGTGGTGACTTGTTGGGTCCTTCTTCATCTTCACCCTCCATGTCTGCAATGCCGCTGTCACGCTTACGCTTCAGGTCGCCGGCCTTTCGGACAGCAGCTAATGAAAGCATGCCCTGGAGTTCTGGTGCCCAACCATTACTTCGTCCGTCGTTCATGATGTTGGAAATAAAACCACCATTCTTTTGCATCTCCATCAGGGCAAGGAGTTCGGGATCACGGGGGAGGAAGGATTGGGGTCGCGTGATCTTGTCTCGATTCAACTGCTGTTGTTTGATTGCTCCGTTGCTGAGTTCGATTTCGTTGTCCATTTGTATGACCTTTTGTCTTCTAGCACGCTGTGCGGGATTTCGATGGATGGATTGTTCGGTTTCGTCTTCTAGTTGTTCATAGACACTGGTGTTGTTCAAGTCGCGTTGACCCTCTTGTACGATGGCTTCATCAACATCGGAGAGGGGTGACTCGGATATTCTTGTTCTGTCGATCGTAGGAGCAGCAGGGAGGGCGGAGACATCTGGTTGGTCACCGATATTGTCGAACATATCAACATCACCGTCATCATCTGCCAAACGGACACCGTCATCGCCACCAAAATCTAGGTTGAGAGACACGTCGCGGTCTTCTCTGGGGAAATTCTCCTTGCTTGGTATCTGAACGTCAAGCTCACTCAAGAGGTCGTCCTCAGCGACCCGAGCAGCAGGCGCCTCTCGACCAATTTCAATGCTCCTGTCGTTTTTTCCGTTGACATTCATATCATCCAAATCGAGACCAAAATCCAAGCCCAAGTCAATATCATCCATGGGATCAAGAGCAAGCTCTTCTTCATCGAGATTTCTGTTCTCGATGCTGTTCTGCAAGAACTGACTGCCCTGTAGATCGTCTTGTAGGTTAATGTCGCGACTTCCAGCTCGGCGCTTTCGGTTGAGATGCGGCTCATCATCCCTCTGGGAAAAAAGGAACGACGCGTCTGGCATAGGCGGCATTTCGAGATTATCTCCTTCTGTGAGCACATCGGGGAGCATAAGAGCGTCGCGTGAAGGCATATGGAGGCCCGCGGGGATATCATTGTTGCCAGAGAGGCGGAAGGCCTGTGATACGATTAGATCGATAAGAAATCAGGTACGTTCGGAAGCGGCTTACCATCTTGATCTTCATCAAAGCTTCGTTACAGTCGTCGAGTAGATAACGCGCTTTTCGACTATATATTCTAACAACACCCAACAAAAGTTGGCCACTGAGTCGTAACGCCATGGGCGCTTGGTTTGGAGTAACGATGGCATCAACACTGTCCTTGACGCTGGCTTGCAAGATGTGATTTTTCGATAATTTTCGCTCCAAGTTCGCGGAAAGCCAGACACGGGCCAGAGGCCCGGTCTTGGACAGGAGAGTCTCCGAATAAAACATGGCGATCAGGGAAGATGATGAAGAAGAATTCAAGTGATGCCGTGCGCCCTAAGGCGAGGTGGTTCTCGTTGTTGCTAGCAAATGTGCGAGTTCGTTGTTGACAATTCGGGGGGGTTGGTGAGCGCGTTTGTTGTGATGTTGCGAAACCGCGTCAAGAAAGGAGCAACTCGATCGCAAATCTCATCGACGGCGTATTGTTCTCGAATACGAGTCGAATAATTGATCGCGTCTTAATGATTAATAAAGCAAAGCAAAGAGCAAGTGATCAAGGGGTGGAGGTTGGCAGATGTTGGAGGTTGCGACAAATTATTATCATGACGGAGGAACTTGGAGGGGATGAAGGAGAAGATGGCTGGCGAGCTAGCCGATCAAGCTCGGGCGGCCTGTAATGTGAGGCTCAAAATTATCCACGTGACCTTACCACGAATTGCTCCTTTAATTTCGTGATTAAAGTGCTACAGTCAAACCTGGCTATATAGGATCAAAAATTCAGAGCCTTTCATTCTGGTATAACCAGATTTCCGATGTAACCAAGGCCACATGATAGGAATATCAGGCCGAAACCTACAAATTTCAGAGTTTTGGCCTGATTTCTTTGTCCAAGTTCCTTATATTCTAGGCTGTTACACCTATTTTACCTCCCGGAATACACCAAAAAGTATCGACTCGCCGTTCTGATATGTTTTCTGATGTACTCACCCAAAGTTTACAGAATCCGAAGGTTCAGGCCGATAAATCCAGGTTTCCGATATATAGCAGTCCAATATCATTCAGGAATTTTCTTGAGGTGTTTAAATTGTGGAGTCTTACTGTAAACGTCTGTCCAATTAGCCTGATATCTCCTAAAGTTTCACACTCTCCCAGCGATTATAAAGAGCACAGTCCTGATGTGCCTCAGGCCCAAATCTGCAGACAGGGGTTGTGATGGACGGCCAAAAAGACCCATCATTAAAAGGTTTCCTGAAACGGGCTCAGCGAGCAGTCGCGGACGACACGTACCCAATAATCAATTCTTATTTTTTATTTTATTTTGGCTGTTCTGCGATATTGTTATTTAATAAACCCAAACTTCAATCTGAACATTGGAATCCTCTACAATCACATAAACTGACGTCGCATAATCCTTCGTGTTCACTGCCAACCAAGCTTACCCGCATTTCAACGCCTCGAACCAACTTGAGTACAGCCAGCTACCCCAGACCTCGAATGCCTCAGCAATAATATACTGCGACAGCAGATCCTGCTGCTGCTCGTGCCATTTGGCCGTGGAGGAATTGAGAGGGAAAGATGCCTTGGCCGCGCCTTTCACGGTCGGCCAGCCCAGGTCCGGGAGGGAATCTGTTGCCAATGACCAATCTGCCATCTCTCAATGCGAATTCAGAACCTACATCGCGGCCGCGATCCACAGAAAGGGCGAGATCAAGGGACTCTAGGAGCAGACACACCCGTTCCCCTTCATCTGTTGCGAAGGTTCGTTCAATAGCGTATTGTGCTCATAGCAGAGCTAATGTCTGTCTAGTCAATAGCAGATGAATACTCAAGCCTCACCCCAGCCGAAACTGCTCAGCGACTACAAACCTCCCTCATAACTGGTCTCACTCCAGCCGAAGCCCTCTCACGACTACACGATCAAGGTCCGAACGAACTCCCCCACGAAGAACCTGAACCACTATGGTTGCGATTTTTGAAGCAATTCAAGGAACCCCTGATACTACTTCTTCTTTGCTCTGCTGGTGCTTCTGTGTTGGTTGGGAATAAAGATGATGCCATCAGTATTGCTGTGGCAGTTACAATTGTGGTGTCTGTTGGATTTATACAAGAATACAGGTCGGAAAAGTCGATTGAAGCGTTGAGCCACCTAGTTCCAAACCATGCACATTTGATTCGGGGGGAACTGAGGACAAATCAACGGACTCCAACATGGCCACCCAGTGCTGGCGCGACGCTAGACGCAGAGCCTCTTGTGGATTCGACGTCCAATGCAGATGCAGAGGCAAAAGTAGAAGCTGCGTCAAGCAAAGTTATGGCTGCGCAGTTGGTTCCCGGAGATTTGGTTATATTTTCGACGGGAGACCGGATACCTGCCGATATTCGTGTGACGATGGCATCGGATTTGACGATTGATGAATCAAATTTGACTGGGGAGAATGAACCTGTAAGGATCACGGCGGAAGCAAAGAATAGAAACACGTTCCTGTCGAGGACGGCATCGACTAACTTGGAGCCTCCTGGATCCCCATCCTACGCATCTGCGGGCGCCGGCACTGTTGGCGCAGACACACGATTAAACAACACGACGAACATAGCATTTATGGGCACGTTGGTGAGATCAGGGTATGGGCATGGAATTGTATACGCGACGGGTGGAAATACCCATTTTGGAACAATCGCAGCAAGCGTGACGGAGACTGAGAGCCCTCGAACCCCTCTCCAGCTCTCTATGGACTCTCTCGGATCCCAACTCAGCCAAGCTTCGTTCGTTATCATTGGTGTGATATCACTTGTTGGGTGGTTTCAAGGCAAAGGACTTCTCGAAATCTTCACAATTTCGATTTCGTTAGCTGTGGCAGCTATTCCAGAAGGTCTCCCTATCATCGTTACGGTTACTCTCGCCCTTGGCGTGCATCGAATGGCACGGCATAATGCCATTGTACGAAAGATGCCGAGCGTGGAGACTCTTGGTTCTGTCAATGTGGTTTGTAGTGATAAAACTGGTAAGTTATTACACTACTTAGTCTTGTCCAAGCTCATAATGTATAGGAACGCTCACAATGAACCATATGACAACGGCGAAAATGTGGTATTTCGATGCAGATGAACCAATTGATGTCGACTCAGATGACGAGGCAACCGAAGCCAATCCCGATCCAGTGACGCTACGAATATTACGCATTGGCAATATTGCAAACAATGCTCGCCTCACTCGTTTGCATACTAATCACCCCCCTTCGGCCTCCTCAATCGCAGTATTGTCCTCTACTCAAGGCCGCAGCCCTAGTCATGGCATCCGAAGCAGATGGGTTGGACAGCCGACTGATGTTGCGATGCTCGATATGCTAGATCGATTTAAGGAGCATGATGTTCGAGATAGTCTCGGACACCGCCTTGGCGAGACTCCCTTCAGCTCGGAAAGAAAATGGATGGGTGTCACGATAGGGGACAATGGACCAGATGGAACTTCCACAACGAAGGAGGTAGCGTACATCAAAGGCGCTGTGGATCGGATCCTGAAGAGGTGTGATACATATCTGACGAAAGATGGCCGCGAGATGGTCTTAGATTCAGCACGAAGACAAGAAGCTTTGGATGCTGCTGAAAAGTTGGCTGAGGAAGGGTTACGAGTTCTTGGTTTTGCAAGTGGACCAGTCCCGAAGCATGCCAAATCTCTCACCCAACCTCTGAGTCGAGCTAGTACGCCGGTCACCCCTAAGTCAGCGGAACCGCCGGTGTCTCATAGCGAAGATGTGTACAAAGGGCTCACATTCGCAGGATTGGTGGGAATGAGCGATCCTCCACGAGCAGGCGTAACGAAATCAATCAGACGCCTGATGCGTGGGGGCGTCAAAGTCATTATGATAACAGGAGACGCAGAAACCACTGCATTGGCAATTGGCAAGAAGCTCGGAATGGCGATTGCTACACCCCGGGAAGCCACTGAAAGCTCTGTCTCTGTGAAGCCAGTCCTGCGAGGTGACGAACTCGACGAGATGTCTGACGAAGAGCTCGAAGCAGCTATTGCAAATACCTCGATCTTCGCACGGACGTCTCCGGATCACAAGATGAAGATCATCCGTGCCCTACAAGCACGCGGTGATATCGTTGCGATGACGGGAGACGGAGTGAACGACGCCCCTGCATTGAAGAAAGCTGATATAGGCATCTCAATGGGATTGATGGGAACAGACGTAGCCAAAGAAGCCGCAGACATGATTCTCACCGACGACGATTTCTCCACTATCCTCCACGCAATCGAAGAAGGCAAAGGAATTTTCCACAACATCCAGAACTTCCTGACCTTCCAACTCAGCACCAGTGCTGCGGCACTCAGTCTCGTGTTTTTCTGCACGTGTTTGGGATTTAAGAATCCTTTGAATGCGATGCAGATTCTTTGGATAAGTAAGACCTCCGTCTCCTTCCGTAACGAGTGTTGGTATGCTGATAAGACGTAGATATTATCATGGATGGACCACCTGCCCAATCATTAGGAGTTGAGCCCGTCGACCCAGACGTTATGATCCGGCCCCCACGAAAACGCAACGCCCCCGTCCTAACGTGGCCACTCATAACTCGCGTCCTCACATCTGCCTCTATAATCATGCTCGGCACAATGGCCGTCTACACTCACGAAATGCTCACTGATGGCGTAGTAACTAAACGCGATACGACTATGACATTCACCTGCTTCGTGTTCTTTGATATGTTCAATGCGCTCAACTGCCGCTCGGAATCGAAGTCCATCTTGCGAGGGGAAGTTAAACTGTTCGGAAATAAACTGTTTAATTGGGCGGTGTCCTTGAGCTTAGCGGGACAGATCATGGTGATCTATTTCCCGTGGCTGCAAGATGTATTCCAGACTGAGGCATTGGGGTTCTGGGATTTGGTTGGACTGGTGGTATTGACGAGTAGTGTGTTTTGGGTTGATGAGGGGCGGAAGTGGTGGAAGTACATAAAGTCGGGGAAGAAGAGGCTGGGGAGTGGGTATAGTCAGGTTGTGTAGAATTGGTCAGGAGGGGAAGCAAGGAAGGGAGATGCTTGTATAGATATTTGTTTGTTTAGGGAAGGTATAGATTCCCAATGCTTGAAGCCTCACTTGTGTTTTGTGTGACTTCAGAAGTACTGCTGATTGGTAGTGCCAACTCAGCCAATCCTGCAAGCAGCGGCAATCGTTGTATTTTCAGCTTGGAGCCTCACACCCACGAATCTTGCCAAGCTTCTCTGAAATTTCGCAATCAACTATATGGTCCATCTCTAGCGGGTATACAGGATGCGATGCTGTACAGGGTCCAGAAAGCAGCTCAAGGCCAAATCAGACCCGTCGGGAGGTGAGAAATGGTAAGGCTGCGGCCGCGACATCAACGACCCAAGCTTCAAATGCCGCAAATGCGACGCAGCAAAAACTATCTCCCGATGATATCCACGTTTCGAATTCTGTGTCTCAAAATGCTTTATCGAGAGCGAGCGGCTCCCCGCAGACATCTTTTTTCTCGGAGCCGTGTTTGCGTTGATGAGCACAGTCGTTTCTGAAAGATCTGTCGACGATTTGGAAGCTTTCCGAGTAATGCCACCCAATATCATTGTGGAAGACAACATAAGCATTTTCCTCCTCTAGAGAAAGTTGAAACTTGGCTCATGCGCAGACAAGTTGTATCTATTAAGTTGATTGTTCGGATGCTGTCAAAAGATCCAAAGGACCGACCTACCACACTCAAAGAGGCAGCTCCACTCATTGTATCATAGGTGGTGCAGAGCCCGTAGTCATCGTGGGTGCACAGTACGTACCCAGGTATCTTGTTCTTTTTGGCGGCAAATTCAGTATAGAATGCTCAAATACACAATACGATTTGGCATTCGATTATTAGTGAAATAGGACGGTAGCTCAAGAATGAATGGCATTCAGATTGTAGGTCAGCTCAACCTCCTCGCCATCTCCAGCTTTTCTTCAATAACTCGCCGTTCATAGCCAGGCTTTCGTTTGTATCGTTTTGGACCTTGCCAACAGCAGGCAAATGAGGACTCCATATGGAATACAGACTCCCCTCGTGCATGGACGCTTATGAATTCTTGTTATTCATGGCATATGTAGCAAAATATAAAGAATGTCAATGGTCAAGAATGCTTCAAGCTCTGATTAGTACAGTACACCCGCCCCACAAAAGGCTGAGTATTCCGGCATGCCCACATATCAGCTACTGAGCTGATACTCATGAGATTGCAATAAGAGTGTCACCGAAGGAATTGGAATATGACTCGAAAAGAGAGGAAGGAGATGTTCAGTCGTCAAGGTACCAGATTCCAGAAGATGTAAAATCTCGCTTAGCTCTAACCGAATTCCATACTCAGAGCCCACCCACACTCAAAGCCCACTTTTTAATAATGCGACTAGCGACCTTCGAATATTAGTTATTAATCTATAACACAACCAAATCAATTAAAACCTGAGAATATAATATATTAATATATACTCAATTGAATACACAATTAGGTTTTTTATTGTCGTGCTCGTACAGAAAGTGTTATCTTCCTTCCTAATTTAGATGTCATTTGGACCCCCTCTCTTCCCTTAGCAAGTAAAACACCCTGAACGCCCTCCCTAGCAAGTGAAAAACGACAGACAGCCTTCTTAGGCTTTGATACAACTATACTAGTCTTCTTTGTATTATCCTTTGGCTTTAAGGGCTTCTTCTTAGCTGCCTTCTTCGTAGCTGTAGATCGAGCCTTCTTAGCTTTCTCCTCCTCTTTTGCTTGTCGCTCAATATCTTTTTGTAAAGCCTTTGCTACCTTATCTTGCTCTTGTTGTCTCTTTTTAATCTCTTTATCAATCTTCTTTTGCTCTTTTTCAGCCGCTAGTGCTTCGTCTTAAGCTGTTTTCTCCTCTAGTTTTGCCCTAGCCTTTAAGATTTCTGGTACCCCCCACCACTGGCCATGTGATGTCTCGTCCCTAGCTAAATTAAGTGGCTTGCCACGCTTTCTCTTCTTCTTTTCAATCTGTAGAGCCTGTTGAAGGTTTCTAGCTCGGTGCTCTGCAATAGAGGTCTTGGCAAGGAGAGTTTCATTAGCACGTAAAAGCTTTTTCAACTTTATAAGAGAAGGGTCTTGAAGGCAGGATCTCTGGAAGTGGCGTAAGCCTTTGACTGTCACAGGAGTCTTGATTTCATCGTATAGCCGTGTATCAGGAGGTGTAGTTGGCCGCTTAATTGCGTCAATTACAACAGAAGGTTTAAATGGCCAAATGCCAGTCTTTCTCTACCCAGATTCAACGTTGGACTTCGTAAAGCTTGTATTCCACGCAGCTTTAAATAGAGGCCAGAACAGCTGCTTTGTGACCTGGACATGTGACTCTCCATTGTACATAAGAGTATCTAGACCCTTAGAATAAGCTGTAGCAAGAGGCTGAAATAGGCTCACGTCCAGTGGCTGTATTCGATGGGTTGTGTGCGGGGGAAGAATATAGACTAGAATTCGAAGGCGATCACAAGTCTCAAGGAACTCCCAATTCACATGGCTAGCATGGCCATCTACAATTAATAACCTGCGAGATCTGCCAGCCTTGGCTTTGGTGTAAGGATCGAAGATTTGCTTGAGATAATTAAGCCCGTATTCGTTATTTGACCAGCCATTCTCTGAGCACGCGAAGAAGGCCTCGTCCTAAGGGACTAAATCATCGGTCCAAGTGTCTTGAAGATCTTTAGAGGTCCCTTGATAAATAAGAGCCGGTAGAAGGTGTGTTCCGTTTGCGCAGATCGTAGCTAAGAGGCTGATAAATTCGCGTGAACCGTCCTGCTTTGCAGCCCTTACTCGTCCTTGATCATATGCCAATTTTGTCATAATTCTCTTTACAGCATACCCAAATCCAGCGAGAAATCCTTTCTCATCCCAATTATATATATTATCCGCTGTGATGTGGTAGTCTTCGATTCCTTTTTGTAGCTAAGGTAATAGTTAGCTTTTTAGCCTAAAAAGTATAGTATAGTAAAGTAATATAAAATATAACTTAACCAATTGATAAAACAGCTTAAACATAGGCTCATATTCACTGGACGCGCGTTTATTATCGATATTCCGCAAGTATAGGCTCTTTAGCTGGTGTTGATGGCGGTGGACAAAATGGCTGGTCCAGTTCTTATTTACCTCCGCACCTCGAATCTCTTCGGCCATATTCTTGACCATTCCACTAGTAGGAGGCATATTGCGATCGGTAAGACAATTGATACGCGCAATTAGAGCTTCTTCTTGCGCGTTGGTCAAGAGCATTCGATACTCTGAGTTGGCCTCCGCCCGTGAGACTGTTTTGCCTTCAAATCGACGCCCGAGCGCAGTACGACCTAAATTGAATTCGCTGGCGGTCTTGCTGACATTACGCTTCTCTTGCGCATCTAATGAGGCTATCGCCGCCTCCATACGTTGCTCGTAGGTCATTTTATCGATGTCCATGGTGGTGGTGTGGTAGGTCAGAAAAGTGGGCTTTGAGTGTGGGTGGGCTTTGAGTGTGGAATTCGGTTACGCTTGTTAGAAAGCCACCTAAAACGCAGTGGTCCAACAATACAAAATAGGGCAATAATCCTCTCATGCAGAACCCCAACCAATGCCTCCTACCGGTCTCCAAAATGGCACCTCAGCTCTTGTGCCAGCCGAAGAGTCCACGCCCTCCTTATCGATCTACGAATCCTCCTCCCTAGCCGCAATCCGCGCGTCTCTCGCAACCCTCCACTCCCGCGATGCGGCAATCACCACCCGGCTCCAGAGCCTCATTTCCTCGCAAGCCGACCTCTCCCGCGAGCTGGGACGTCTCGATCTGCTCCGCGCACATCTAGGGACACAAGTGGTCAACACAAGAGACATTAGCAATGGCATGCTCGATTCCGCCGCGAGCACGGCTTCCAATCTATCCTCCAAAGTCAAAGAGCTTGATCTCGAAAAGAAGCGCGTAGAAGAGACATTGGGAGTCGTGGAACAAGTCGCAGAACTGAAAGCATGTGTGCAAGGCGTCGTGGGATCCATGGGTGCACCCCAAGATTGGGAAGCTGCCGCTGGGTACATCGCGCGGGCGAACAAAATCCCAAAACATATCATCGAGGGCAAATTTGCGGCGACGGTGGTGCCGTCTGTAGAGGTTCCGGATGCGCCCGGAATTACAATTGAGAATGCGAAGGAATCGCTGTGTGGGCTGTTCTTGAGAGAGTTTGAGAAGGCGGCGGAAGAGGGAGATGGAGGGAAGGTTACGAGGTTCTTTAAGCTGTTTCCTCTGATCGGCAGGGAGGAGACAGGCTTGGAGGTCTATGGACGATATGTCTGTCAGGGTGTTGCGAGTCAAGCGAGAACGAATTTGAAGGAGGGAACGAAGGGGAGGGATGGTAAGGAAGGGTTCTTCTACGCGAATGCCCTTACGAAATTATTCGAAAACATTGCGAGAATTGTGGAAGGGCATGGCGGCCTGGTGGAGAGGCATTATGGGGCTGGGAGAATGGTGAAAGTCATTGAGAGATTACAAGTCGAGGCCGATGTGCAGGGTGGCATAGTTTTGGATACATGGGGAGACGAGAGAAGCGTCGACAGAAGATTGACAGATGTCAAGAGCTATCCATTTTCGTTTTTAGTCCAGAGTTTTCTGCCTGCGCAGAAATCCTCTGGAATATCGAGGACGAGTAGCCCAGCAGTGGGAGGTGGCACGAATGGGAGAACAAGTGAGGATGAAGGCGTCGACATGAAGGAGGTAGACGGCCTATTGAGTGAGATGGGTGTCATGCTCGGTCGCTGGTCGCTGTATTCCCGATTTCTGGCTGGGAAATGCAGGGTAAGTCCACAGCCAGGAGTTTTGTTACAGGCGATTTCTAAGATATCTCAGGACCCAATCGCAAGTCCTGAAGAGCCTTTGGTTATACCAGATTTTCTCGTGAAATCCGCCCTCAGCCGTAAAATTTCAGGACGCCTCACGACCCCTTTCAATATCATGACAACTTTCTACTTTCGCCGGTCAGTGGAAAAAGCCTTTCAGCTGGACGAGTTGCCCTCTGGGCTCAGCCTCAGTATGTCGAAACCACTTGATGGCAGTGGTCCCTACATAATCTCCGCTGTCGACGATGTTATGTACATCGTCAACACGGTGCTTCAACGCGCTCTCTCCACCTCTCAGCGAGATGTAATATCATCCGTTATCCCAACTATATCACGAGTCCTTGGCTCGGACTTCGTGGGTATGGTGCAGCGCAAGATGCGTGATGAATCGTACCCTAAACCTGTCATCCAAGGAGGATTCCCTCCCGAAGACAAAATCGTCGCCTTTATTGTCCTCATCAACTCTCTCGACGTGGCAAACGACTACATTTCCCGCATCGTCACAACACGACTCCAACCACCCGACCAACAAAACGGTACAAATCCACTTCAAGAATCCTTCCCATTCTCTCGCGATTCCACCTTTGTCGCCAATGCCCTCGAAAACCTCAACATATCATTCAACTCCAAAACCTCTGAGCTCATTTCAGATGGCATCCGTGTCCTCTTCGAACAAGTAGTAAGACCTCGTCTTCGACCCGTCCTGTCCGATACCTTCCGCGACGTCGACTACTCTCTCACAGAAGAAGACCTCGCTGATCTAGCGCTGCAAAACGACTCCGACGAAGATCCTGACTCATTGAACGACCTCGTCGCAAGACGCTTCGAGCATTCCTGGGATGCACTGATGAAGCCGATTCAACGACTCATGACACCCAAAACGTTCTCCAAACTTCTTGACCAAACAGCGAAATACCTCGCCAAAGTCCTTGAGAAACGGATCTGGAGTTTCG
This sequence comes from Gamarada debralockiae, assembly GCA_002803225.1. Classification (NCBI taxonomy): domain Eukaryota; kingdom Fungi; phylum Ascomycota; class Leotiomycetes; order Helotiales; family Hyphodiscaceae; genus Gamarada; species Gamarada debralockiae. The sequence continues at coordinate 43,935 of NXFV01000500.1, read as the reverse complement.
GCGGGAAGATGAATATTCTCGGCGCAAGTAGAATGGAGAGGGATTTCTCCGGCATCGTGGGGGTTGTGGCCAGGGGCGGGAAATATGCGATTAGGGATGTGTTTGCGAGGGTTACGCAGATGGCGATGCTTGTCAATATGGAGGAAGAGGAGTGGGAGGCACTGGTGGAGGAAGAGAAGGGTGGAGAGGAGGAAATGGCTTGGGTGTTGACTTTGGATGAGAGAACTAGGGCGAGAGCGTTAGTGAGATTGTGATGCATTCACCTGGGGCCTCCAAAAATGTGCGAAATGGATAGAATAATTAGCCATGATGAAAGTATCTAAGGCTTTGAAATTGAGGTACTTCGTCCAGCCGCGGTCTTGCGTGCGTACCTTTCAGGTTCATTCTTAGACTTCTCAGTCTCGTGCGGGGCACGAAATCAGCAGGGCAGGGGTGTTCTTACCGTACACCTCCCACATCAGTTGAGGGCAGAAACCCGGACACTCCGCGGATAGTCCGCGGTTTTGATGAACTTGAATACTCGAGATCCACGAGAATTGCATCCCTCTCCAGCCCTACGGGACCGAAAAGCTTGGGCCGCAGTGGGATCGGATTTTATGGTATGGCCTCTGCGAACCCTGTAATGCTTGAAGGAGACTAGTTCCAGGTTAGTTTCGGGACCGACACCGTCGTACCTAGAGATTGTGAGCTCCTTGTCTATTGTATGTAACAGCCAACCCCTACGTTCAACACAAATGTAGGAATTTGCGGCTCTTGGCAGCTGGAACTATAAGTATACAAGCTTTTCTCTTCATCCTTTTTATCTTTCGGCTCAGCGTCACATCCTTTCACATCAAATAATCAAGAAACCCCAACTCCTCGTCATTGTCCCTCTTGCAGCAATCAAAATATAAGATCCCTCAAATAACCATGCCAGGACCAAAGATCGCAATCATCGGCGCTGGCCCGGGTGGACTCACCCTCACCCGGCTCCTCCAGAAGAACGACATCGCCTGCACCATCTACGAGTCGGAGGTCAGTCGCCATGTGCGCAACCAAGGCGGGACACTGGATCTCCATCCCAAAGCCGGACAGCGAGCACTCCAAGAAGCCGGCTTGCTTGAGGAATTCAAAAAGTTCGCCCGACCTGAAGGAGAAGCCATGAAGTTGGTCAAGTACGACGGGAGTATTCTCTGGGATGAGAATGAGATGGGCAACACTCGACCAGATGAATTTGCCGACCGTCCTGAGATCGACCGAATTCGGCTGCGAGATATTCTGTTAGACTCCATCCTTCCGAACACTATACAGTGGAATCGGAAACTTGCTCGTGTGGAAGCAGATCTCAGGAATAAGGACAAATACAACTTGCACTTCACCGACGATAGTGTGGAGACAGGCTTCGATCTTGTTGTTGGAGCCGATGGAGCTTGGTCAAAAGTCAGAGCCCTGCTGACACCCGAGAAGCCCTTCTACTCTGGTATCACAGCCATCGAACTGTGGGCCTTGGATGTCGATGAGAAAAATCCATGGCTCTCCAATTACATTGGCAATGGAAGCATGTTCATGTTCGATGAAGGCCGCGCTCTGTTATGTCAACGCAATGGAAATGGTAGTGTACGAGGTAAGTTCTTCGCAAAGAAGCTTTTGATTGAAGTAGTCGCTGATGATATCCGACAGCTTATGCATCTGTTCGCCAACCAGAAACATGGCTCGATGACTGCGGCATCCACTGGACTTCTCCCAATGCCCGTGAAACGCTCGTCGAGCGCTACTTCATGGACTGCTCCCCCGACATAAAGCGGGTCATTCTCGAGAGTCGTGACGAGCTTATCCCACGGAAGATGTGGATGCTCCCAGTTGGTGTCACGTGGGAGTCATGCCCCGGCGTGACTCTCCTTGGCGACGCTGCACATCTTATGACACCTTTCGCAGGAGTTGGGGTCAATGTCGCTATGGCTGATGCGTTGGAACTTGCACGAGCTCTTGTTCAACGCAAGGAGAGCTTCATTGCGAAGGCATTCAGTGATAACAAGAATATCGCGGTGGCGATCAAGCAATATGAGAAGTCCATGTTTGAGAGGGGAAAGCGGAATGCGCAGAAGACGGCGGATAACATGAAGTTGCATTTTAGTGCTAACGGGGGCGAGGAACGGGCGGAGAGATTGAGGAAACATTATGAAATGAGGAAGGCTGCTGAAGCTGAAGCGGCTGGAAAGTGATTGTTTAGTCTATTCTTTCCTTCTATTGGAATTTTTGTTATGGATTATGCATCGAGCGACCTAGAAGATTTAGGCGTCAATGAATACTTTGAGGTTGAAGACCAGATGCCAAAGCTTCGTGAACGATATGCCCCATAGGATGTTTATTCCGTAAGTTTTGTTTCTCTTTGCGACTTTCAAGCACAAGAACTAAATACAGAAGCAGGAAAGACAAACAATCTCTGATCAACGTTCACTACCGAACTCTCTGCTCATATTCAAGACCATCTTGTACTCAATCGCAGCTCACTCGAACCCCAGGTCAGCTACACACACATTGATTCAGCAAGCATCACAAGGCACACAAGTCCCACCACAGCACCATCATCCTGTGTTCGTGCAATATTGCAGCCTGACGTGCAACGAACGCGCTTGATCAGGCCGACTGTCTTGAGGTCAAGGTTGTTGCGAGTGACCTGAAGAAAATCAGTTAGGGCTTGATGAGGTCCATGACACGACAGAAAACAGACCAAATCATTGATGGTGCGCTCAGCCATCTCGCCGTAGTCCAGCTCCGCAGCTCCACCGTTGGATTGGCATGAACGGAGGCGAGCGACGCGAAGGCAACGAGGGCGAAGGAAAGCAACTTTATCTTAATGGATTTGTGATGCTATAGTGGGACTGCGTGGCAAAAGGCCAAGCTGGATTCGATGACTGAGTGAGGAGCACGCCAGCCTGGGCCAAGATCACGAAAAAATTGGGCATGGGGACGAAGTCTATATAAGGAAGGTTGCGCTCAGATAAGGTCGTGGATCAGGAGCAGCTGGAGAAAGCATGAGCTGGTCTGCTGAATCCATTACATAAATCGACGCCGCGGCCTTGAGCAAGGGGAAGGTAAGGTAAGTCGATCGATTCATGGCCCATCGTGGTTCCGTGACAGCTAAATCGTATCTTGCTGACCGATTTTTTTATGCTGCAAAATTGCACTGCAGTAATTTCCAAAAGCGACCTTCGACGATGTCACTTTGCGTCTGTCGGCAACAACAGACACGGTCAAAGACTGTCATTCGGGCAACTGTGCCTTGGGTATGCATGCCCATGAGAGGAGGGCCCAGCAGCCCTCCCAACTCAGGTCTTGGATATGTAGGGTTACCAGAGTTAGAGGATCATCATCCCGAACATCGAGAGAAGTTATAGTAGGTTCTCTACTTACCTCAATTTTGCAAACTTCGAGCAATTCACATTACAATAATTAAAGCCACGCATCTACCAGTCCCAGAAAGATTTGTATTGGAGGCTTTTGCCCTTTCCGAACGTCTCAGTCACGACGTAAGAGTGCTAGTGCTCTGGGTCTGAATAGTCCAACTCAAGCCAATGCTTCGCTCGAAGCTTTTCTCTCATTACATCCCAAAATCCCATCAAGATTTCAACAAGCTCTCCTGCAAACCCATAGGTCGGCTCGCGGGAGGCCCCAACCCCACAGTCCAATTCTCGGGATCGCGTATCTGGAGGCTTCCTCATTGGCTTATTAGCTCACAGCCACACTGGCTCTATGCCTCAAAGGTACAGTATATCACCAAAAACAAGCCTTCAGTTCTACAAGCCGCTCACTGAGAATCCCTCATTCGTCAACCTTATCTTGAGAAATAAGAGTGACCTTGCATCGCCCGAGAAATTGATGAATTGAGCCGTAGCTGTGGTGAGGTAAGCTGTGATACTTACCAGAGTACGATGGTCTCAAAGTATCTCCGTCTGAATGGTTGAATCTTTTCAATTGGGTCGATCGTGCTTTGCTTTGAATGAGATATGGCTTCATGGTCTTTCCATACAACCCAATCTGTAAGCCACCCCCATATACTTGGCCGTCTGTGCCGTCCAAAATGGTGAATTATTGATAGAGATTGAAGATCTCTCATGAAGAGCAATCGAAAACCTGTTCCTGTCTTTCAATTTGCAGGACTTCAGCGGAAACTTGGGAGCCCTTTCCTTCACTCGAACTAGTCTTCTGAAGGACAGTCGCCTGATTCATCCAGCGCCTGTAGCTCCAGCCACGTACCTGCTGCCTCTGACGTGAATGAAGGCTGCTATCGTTCCGTGGAGTGGGTGATGCGTAACCCTCAAGAACCTCGTTTGCCAGCTGTTATCTTTGATATTCTGAAGGCATTGGTCAAATACGCTTTTCCAACATGAACCTGGGCGACTATTCCCCGTGCCATCAGAGAGAGTCGTCTGAGGAATTGGTGAATGAATACGACAGCTTTGCCTCCAACTCTTATACAAGAAAAGAAAATCGAAATCTTGTGGGTCATCGTCGCCGGTCTCGTCATAATCCTGCCATTACCGTCATCGGCATCATATAGCTTTCCAGCCTCGTATCTAGTCAGAAATGCTTGGATCCCCAAGCATTGAAAAAGGGTACCGCACCTGGACTTCTCGATCCGCAAAGCTTCTTCCCACAAAGTTTGTCGTTAATCATATTCCACGTACCAAGAGAGTACACTAGTTCCTCCAGCATTCATGACGTTCCATGACTCCTAAGGAGAAGGATATCAAGATCCTGGCGAAGTCGGTGACAAGCTTTGGAGAGATATGGTCCCAAGTATCTAGTTCTCGACGCTCTTATTGACTTTGGACGTCACTAACACAACCATTCTCAGCTGGCGGTGGCTGCTTCACACTCCCAAACCCACGCCAGTACGACATTCCTTCCAGCACGCCGATGCCGAATCGCACGGACAAAACTGAGCAATATGGCACTGCAATAATACATAATTTCCACTGCCTGGTAGGCTTCAGGCAAGGTTGAATTCCAGAGAAGAAGCGAACATTTGCCAGACTTCAATTCGGCGAGCTGTCATTGAATCCGGAAGTCTTCGTCAGTCTTTCCCTTTACAGCCGACAGAGCTAGACACTTGCTTCATTGCATTGACTATCGTAGGTTTGCATTGGTGCTCTTCATGTTTTCTAGAAGGGTAGCGCGAGGAGATCATTGGCACAAGATAATAAAGCACTTACTAAAATACCCTATAGTGCGGCAAAGCATCATCTGTGCAAGAGATTTAACAGTCGAGTTGGCTGAGCTCCAACACGACGATGAAGGGAATACGTGGTGGTCCATTCCTGGCGACAGAAGAGTGCGTCAGTGCCGTGACTGGAATTTTATCAAGAACTATCTCGAATCCTTCCGCTTGTATGGATAAGGAGATATCGAAGTGGCTCTTTCTAGTTGGACCGCTATTTATGGTACGAGTCCGAGTCTGGGGAGAAGAATACAGCAATGGAGGTGCCTTAGAATCCTGACCCTAGTCAGGACTCGTTATCAAACATGCTCTACGTTCAAGATTGCCATCGGAGCTTCAGACTTGGAAAGTTGGATATGAATGACTCCCAACCTGGCCCAGCTGTCCCAGGTACGTGCAAATCGGCAGTGCATTTTCAAGGAGGTAAGCTGCTTATAACCACCACTCCCATTTCGGAGCTCTCAATAAGTATATAAAACGCCTCGATTCAGAACAGTTACTAATTACGTACTTCCCTTTAGATGAGACAGATTTCCTACTATCTTTTCTTCTTCTTTTCCCCTCGATTCCTTATGCTATTAGACCTAAAATAGAGCGACCAGCGAAAGTGAGACAATCCACGAGCGATTCAACATGTTTAGGATAGTAGGGGAGGTTTCTATATAGTCGATTCCATTGTCAAATACATCTTCATTTAGCTCTACACCCCTAAATACGTCTCCACACATAGCCTCGTACATGGCTACAGTGATATCATCAAGGGAACTTGACCTTTGCGGGGAATCTACGCTTATCAATAGACTCACTAATGATAGGCAAAATTCCTAAAGAGGTTAGAAATGCACTGCGAAAGTGTACACGGCTGGTTCGACCTCGCACTAACAGAGTCGAGAGGAGAGAGCCGCAATGCCGTAGACTATTCAAAGTAGCAAATTGCTTTGTGAAGATTACAAGTTAATGCTCTCCAAGAGATTAGAAACATTAAGGCTTAGATGATTCGTACAAGATTTCATGACGCACATTTGACCTCAGAACGGACTGCATTGTTGGGAGTGAATTAGGCTTAGCGCAGAGACTTAGCGTTAGTCTCAAAATAGGCAAACGGACGTCTTTCAAACGCGACACATTTCCACCCCCTTCTTCCCCTTCTTCACTGCTGTGCAATAATCTCTTCCGGGCTACCTACTGTATCAATGGAAGACTCGACCTGAAAGAAACTTCTTTCGATCGCAAACAATACCTTAATCCCGGAGTGCTGTGTATTGTCCCGTCTCCAAGCCCTCACCTCATGTGCCACATTCCAGCCAACCTCAACAGCTCAGCTTGATTTGGGAATTCAGTGAATAAATATCAAAGGGTAGAAGATACGTAAGTATTAAAAACGACTACTCAAAATCACTGAAGTACTTTGAGAGATTGATAATTTAATCAAGCCCAGTTCAAGACACCAAAGTTGCGTTCCGGTTTCCAACTTACTCTCCGCATCGCTAAAAGCTACTCCTTATGATCAAAATGCTTCCAGGATTTCTGGATAGCACGTACAAAAAGTACAAGCAGGACACGTCTATCTTCATTGAGTGGCTAGCAGAAAATTCGCAGAAGTCCGGTTGGGAGATCAGCAGTGGTACGCCTTCGAGGCTTCTCATTCATTCCCATTAAAATGAGTTTGAATAATCCCATAAATCCATCTTTGTGAATATCTGGCTGACATTGACACGATTCAATCCAGCTCCGGACACACCGAGACTGACCGCACCTGCGGCAGCTCCTCGACTAAAGGGGAAGGCTAGAAAACTTGCAAAACAAGCCTCTACCAGCGGCAGTTCCTCTGGTCCACCTGCCTCGAAGTCTCCACAGAAGCTTCGGCGTTTTGTCAACAGCAAAGACCTTCTTCCCCAGGCTAAGGCCATTGCAAACTCGGTAGGCGCATTTCTTTTTCAATTGTCGTTGAAACTCGTCCATATGGATAGTGGGAGGCAACTCTGCTTTGTGGATCGATGAGAATGTTGTTCTGGGGAACGAATGGATCTTCAAATTGGAATAAAAGAACCACTAAAAGGGCATTCTTCAATCTCTCATTCGCACTAAGCAATTCGTATTGAAAACTTGAAGGCATGGATCCCGAAGTTTGAATCTCTAGCTTTACTAGAATAATTAGACTCCCGATTATTAGTTCGATTTGAGATATCCCAAACCTGCTAATCCCGCTCTTTTCCAGACAACCCCTATCGAGGTCCCCATAGCCATCATTCGAGCAGGCCTTCGAGCCGTCTCGGCGAGGAAGCGATGTACTGCCTACTTTGCGAGTGATTCTACAGGCGACCCGGAAATAGCACAACAGAATGCAGGTCATTCATTCTTTACTGGGCTGATGGAAGACGTGCTCTTAACTCTCCAACCTCGATTTGCCGTCTCCGCTGGGACGAACTCTACGATCAAGGACTCTACGCCTGCTTCAGATAGGTTGGAGAATTTGGAAAATCGTTTTGCTGCACTTGAGGTTGAAGAGCCTGCGGAGCAAAACGAAGCTACAACGACCACCGTCGCTCCTGTCGAGCCAATATATGAACTTGAGCCTGTCAATACTGGGAATGAGATTGATGGAGAGAAGCTGCTTGCTTTGTTCTGTCTCTTCGAAGATTTTCACCGTTTGAGGGTTTTCGTGATGGAAACGTGGGCGAAGCACTTTCATGACGAGGTTGATTTAATCACGGCCTCAGTAACTGCGAACACCGCGTTTCAGCTCGCAATTCGCACCCATGAGGAGCTTCTTGCGAACTACCCTGATTGTGCAGACTATGACAGTGTTCTGACGACGATCCTTAAAGCCCTCGTCAAGAGTCAAAGTCTTCCGGACGAAGGAGAAATTGAGATTGAAGACAGCCACGCTCAATTCATATATGTACCGGCTCATTCCATCCTAGAGAGTTTTTGCGAGGTTCTTCAGCCAAGACAAGTCCCGCTCATGAAGAGAGGCCATTTTGGAGTCTATGATCCTAGCGCTGACCGATTGAAGATGAGCGATGCAGAAAAACATCACCGGGACTTGATTTTGACAATGGAACTCTTGCCCGAATTTTGTTTTCTTGCAAAATACGGCATCACACTACCCGCAACGGATGAACTCACTCGTGGACTCTCACAAATGGCCATTACGAAGGAAATTCCAGTGTGGCTTCCCTTCGCTCTTGATGTTTTCCTTGATATTCATCACATGGGAAAGCAGTACGTCCACATATCCTTCAATCAGCTGCAATTCGTTGCCAATGAGGCCAAAAACACCTTGTCGAAACACTCTGAGTTCTCTCAAGGCCTGACAAATCCGGACACTTGGCCAAACCAGAATGAGCGTGTATTACAACAATTTGCGAACACTATTGGCGAGACTATTTCCAAGGATCCTATCTTCCCTCACAAGAAGCAGCAGTATGCGATAACCGATCCTGGTCGTCCATTTTCAGAAGCGAATGAACGATTCTACTTGTACAAGAGACATCCGATACTTTGCGGGCTCCTGGCATTTCGAATTACTCTGGAAATGCGAGAATTCGGCCTCACGCTAGTCCAAAGCTGGGGCACAGCAATCTATCCTGCACACTTCTACAATGCTCTCCGACAGCAAACCCAACCAGTGCCATGGCCTTTGTTGGACGAAGTGATCGCTCTTCATGGTGAGGATCGAGTCTTCGTCGGCGGAACTCCCAAGACAATGACGGATTGCTACAAGCAGGCCAATTTGGTGTTGGGAACCTCTCCTGAGTCGTTTGCTCGCAACCGGAGGCGGCACAACGTGGTGATCTCCAAGAAGGGTCCTAGAGGTCTGGATAATGTTTCTCCCCTTGGCGACCTATTCCTCAATGGTTTGAGAGGTGATGGATCTATCGTATTCACAACGCATCATATCGAAGAGCTACTCAACGAACAAGCTCTTGATGCAGCGCTGGCAGCAAATCCCCAAAACAAGTCTCTCCGACGCGATTGGAATCGTTCTCATCGACTTACTTCTCTCCAAATGTTGGAAGCATTGCGGGCATCCATCCCGATTGAGTTGCCGAAACTCCGAGTCGACTATTTCCGCTTGCATCAACAAAGCATTACTTTGTTGCGTCGTCTCAGGACTGAACTTGACGGCGATCTGAAGAAAGCTGTTGGACTCAAATACATTGAAAATGAGAGCCAATTGCCGTTTGTGGGCTTGTGGGTAATTTATGTTGCTTGTAAGACGGAGACAGCGGGAGAGCAATTACGTATATCGGATGCCGGGAGCAGATTGCTTTTGAAGGCCAGCAGAGTGTTTGACACTTTTATGGGGGAGCAGCAGTGATTTTAGGTTATTTATAAATGATGACGAGTAAGCGGGTGTATCTATTGCTATCCAGCTGTTGCCAAGCTCATGGCTTTGGACAGCCTCTCAACCCTGGCTTCCATACTCAGCGGAATGTGGTATTTGAATCAGTCAAAAGGATTTAGATACGGGATATTTTCAAATTTTCTTGCAAATTTGACTCATAGCTTTCTAGTCCGGTGATCTCATCGGGTTAAGATTACAATGTAAAATCGCCGAATATTTCGCCTGACTTCACTGTAACCAATTCACTCCCCCCCTTCACCCTTCTCTCCAACAGATCATGCCATCTCTTTAATCCCATATATCTCCATCGCTGCCATTTGGGTCCACGCGATGGTACTTGCAAAACTCTTCGAGCTTTGCCATTTTGTTGTTAGAGCCCACGATCTTTTGCAGTACTGATTTGATATTTGCTTCCAAAACGCATTCTTGGAACAGTACCAAAAGTACAACACACCATAGGTAAGTCAATACGATAGCAAAGCTGTGGAAAAGTGGAATGTTGGACGAGGGTAAAGGAAGCGTTATTGTCAAGTTTAACATTATGAGGACTGTGTGGAGGGTTTAGTTGTTAGGAATACGGAGAGTATCAGATGACAAGTAGCGCACCTTTCTTAAGGGGTAATAATAAACTCCCTTCACAGTCATTTTGACTTGGTCTTGATGTCGATGATGTTTGTGTCCTTCAAGCCAAGGAGTTTCCGGGGCTTTCTCTCTGAAGTGTGGAAAATCGTGCTGAAGCATAGTTTTCTTTCCTCGTTACTGAGCTAGCTATTTTATGGCAGCCCAATGTGCCAGCCATTCACTATCCTCGCAAACTTGGATAGCATCAAATAGGCTACCAGGTATTGTATCCACAGCGAAAGAAAATCCACGCCACACAAAGTCCCAGGTCATCTCATCAAATCAAGTGATCAACCATAAGCTAGCAGCAGCAAGTCCAGAGCTGGTGACAGCATTTCTGTGAGCAACAAATGAAAACATAAAATGCCGAAAACCCCTTGAAAGAACCTTCTCATATCTGTTCCATCCCTGTAACCCAGGTGAAAGTGAAAAGTCCGAATTCCCGATCAGTGCAAAGGTGACCCGTGAAGATCGAAGAGATCCGTTTCGCCCATCGTTGGAACGTTCTGAACGATTGAGCTGGCTTCGTATACGAGTTATAGGGCTGATCAACGGTCAGCAACCTCCTCGTCAACGAAATAATTCTTCATCTTGTCCTTACTGAACTTGACAGCCTTGGTGGGCTTGGCCTCCTTGGTCACGTTCACAATGTCAATCAGCATCTCGCGTGGGAAATGATATCCATTCTCGATCTTGATATTTAGGTTGGCGCACATATTGGGAAAGGTTTGGCGTAGCGGACTCCGGACTCCGGTATGAAAGTAGACGTGAGTGAACAGTTCGGTGGATAGGTTCTTCTGCTTCGCGAACTCGTCAGTTTATGCTTCGATGACATGTTCTGCAGAGAAAGAACCAAAACTCAATCCATGAAAATCTAGAGATTGCTTACTATTTTTATTCTCGGCGTAGATGCTCAGGCGGATGCCCAAGAAGGGTAGTGGTCGCTCTGACATATCTCTCTGAGTTATGCAACATACCACTAATAGTAGTATCGAGTTTGATCTTCCAGCAGGGTCCACGCCCGGCTCAAAGCCAACTACACGTTGAACGTTGAAAGCGAAAAGGGAAAGCACTAAAAGGAAATGTTCGAAATAGAAAGGGAAGGCGCCATGTGTTCTTCTCTTTAGAGTAGAAAAGTAGTTGAACCAGACCAAACTTCCAATTATCCAGACGATATGAGCACTAATCTGAATTCTTAGCTGATGTTTCAGTAGTAGGGCTGGGCAGCTTACATTGACATAGATGCATAGAATGAGTTCCCAAGCATCAAAGTCATTCTTCTGCTTAGCATCAATGATGGCAATTATGACTGAGACGGGTGTCAAGATGGATGCTGCAATCTGCTCCCACCATTCCTTAAGGATCATGCGGCCTCTGCTCTTTTCAGCGGGGGCTGTTAGGGTCGACATTTGAATGGTTGAGTCTCGTCTGAGGATTGAGAAGTGATGACTTGTTTCTATCAACAGAAGTGAGCAAGGCGTCCATAGATCAAGGCTTGAAACAGGTGAAGACTGACCAAGTGTGCGTTGAGTGCAGCAGCAGTGCGAAAATGCTGAGATTGAGAAAGTCCAAGCACTTACTGGAGAACGATGTGAAGTTGAATACTTGAAGTCTCCGCGAAAGTTGAAGGTGGAGGTGTAGGAGAGATGTAGAAAGGAGACGCTGGCGGGAGTTGAAATGGTTCAAGTAGCGAGTAGTAAGGCCTTGCGCTAGCGTCGATTTTCCCTTTTGACTTGAGAATGTGAATTGTTCACTTGAAGTGAAGAAATAAGGGTTTTATGGGTTGAGAAGGTGATGAGGTAGATCTAGTGAACGTGAATCTGGGCAGTGAGAGTGACTAGCTCAATAGATTTCAACGTTCTGCCATTTTCAGGAGTACCCTACAAGAACAAGTACAGTATAAAATACAATTTTATATAACCGCCTCACTATCCTAACCCTCATCATCTTTCTTCTTCTCCAACACCACCTCACTAACCTTTTCCCCCCTTCTCTCCCCGTCCTTCAAAAGAATCCTGTATTTCCCACCTTGCACCAAGTCCTTCGCCACGAGTTCCCTCGTTCTCCCCAAACTCTCAATATCGTTAATCCTCTGCAGCGTCCCCTCCAAATGTTCATCAAAGCCTTCCTCCCCACAAATACTCCTGAACGCTCTCTGCATAGGCACCGAATCTGCTCGGACGAAAGCATCGGACGTGATGGTAAAGAGGTTGATGTGATCGTAGGATTTGATAAAGTCGGCGCGTGTCATGATTTGGCGGGCTTTGTGGAGGGGTATTTGGGGGATGTTGTGTGAGCCATCTTCCAGGGAGGGGGTGGGGAGGTCTTTTTCGAGAGCTACGAGGGCTTGGGCTAGGACCATCGCTGCTGACTACAAACAATGTTAGTCATGGCATGAAAGTGAGGGAAAGGGACTTACAGCGTATTTTTGCTGATCCATAACATCGTCGTCCATTTCCATTCCAAGAATCCAACATTGATTCAGGAACCATCTCTTCTCGACATCCATGATCATATCACACGTCTTAAGCATGTCTCTTGACTTCGCAACCCGATTTAGAAATGTCAGACGGCCGCCTACTCGATTGTAGACTTCGGAGAGGATCTCAGAACTAGGCTCCTCTTTGAAGTATTTTGAGCGGTATTTAGCGAGCGCAGACATGGCTTGGCCTTTTGGTAGATCAGTGATGGATGTGACTTCCATGCGAGTGGCGAGCTTCTTTAGACGTTCGTAAACCCAATAGTCATCGCTGTTAAAGACCATCGTGACGAGATTGCTGGCTGCCCACTGCTCGGCGCGTTGCTGTAGTAGCTCCAGCAAGTCTCTTCCATCTTCATCATCCCGCAGCAAGTGAACAGCGTTGATAATCAACACCAAAGGTCGACCGACATTTTTCCTTCTCTTGAGAGCCACTTTCTCTAATTTGTTGAAAGCGCGCTCGATATCTAGCAAAGCGGTCGAATCTCTCGGTCCTCGTTCCGAGAAATACGACCCAATATAATCCTCATGAAACTCGAAATCAAGTGCTTTTCCCAGCCTGACTCTAAAAATTTCAAGATCAGCATGCGCTTCAAACATGCTGATTCCCTCTCCGTCCACTTTCTGCATAGCCTCAAGCAACATGCTCGATTTCCCCGTTCCCTTCTCTCCAATCAGCAAATGGTAGTGTCCGCGATCAGTACCATTCACAATGCGATCGATCTTTGCCTGTTCATCCCGCACGATCCAATGATCATCGTCTTCTGATTCTCGTCCAGAGGCTATAGAGTTGGGCATTTGCTTTCCGATGGCTGCCAGCACGAGAACCGGATCACCGGGTTCGAAGGCGCGCTCCATTTTGTAGACGACGAGCCATTTGTAGAATTTATGGTAGATGTAGCCGCCGAGGCCGAAACCTGTTCCGAGGACTAGGATGGATGCGAAGGCTGTCGCTGCTGCTTCAACCATTTTTGAGAAGAGAGACAGAGAGCCATTTTTAGAAGTCGAGTCCGCACGAGATTTCGATCGGTCCTTGGTCGTATTTGATGAATCTTTGTCTGCTTTTTGTCCTGTCAGCCACCACTGTCTTTATGAATTTGGGGGTAAAACGCAGGCTGTTGCGCAAAGGGGGTTTGAGGTCACGTTATGTTCACGTGAAATCCTGAGACACCAAAGCATGCCAATTCCCTGGAGGCTCGTGGCAGCCCAGGTTCTATCACCCAGATCACCATAACTGCATAGAATTGCATGAAGGTAGATTCTTTGACGAGCTCTAGAACTCGGAGCTCAATCTATTTCCAACAGGGCTGCAGATTTTGGGGTGGGTGAATTTGATACGTGACTTTAGAACATGACGGCTCAAATAATTCAAGAAAAAGGATATCCGCAATCGATAGTGCCTGCCTTGAATGCATAAATGATGATCATGATCTACTTACGCAATCCTTTACGATCTCCTTTCTCTCCAATTTGACTCGTGGCTACACATCTTTCTGCTGCAAAAGGAAGTCTCGGTGGCAGCCAATGGAGCGCGTGAATGACGCGTGTGCGCCAATGTTTTGGAAGCCGTTGTAAGCGCCTTACCTGCAATGCCCGCCTCATATTCGAACTCAATTTCGAGGGGAGAGGACTCGAGGCTGTATCCCGATGGCTATCGATGATTGGAATAGTTGTAACTGTCAGAAGTATGTTCGAGTAATTGACTTTTTGCTCACCAAAGGCGGAAGGAATGGCGCAGCTGCTTTGCGGAGACCAAATTTCAGGGGACGGGAGAGTGGATTCGACCTGAAACGTCAGGCATCTTTTGGACGAACAGTAATAATGTAATGCCGTAAGATATCTATAACAAAGGAATGTAAGAATTCGTTTTTGAAGGTTCGGATGATGATTGTGAGGATTGTAGTCTCTTCATTTGTACATAGTGGCCTGAAAGGAGGAGAGGCGGGGCGGACCCCGGAAGCGCGGGAAAGAACGAACAGGCCGCCAAAGGAGTATCCAATGCAGCTTCTCTCGAAATTTCCTTACTCAGAACTTCTTTCCTCCTTCAGTCATCCTTTTTGTCATCCCTTGGTCGTCATATCGACGCAACGTACGAGGTTCCTCTTACATGGAACGCTTCCGGATTGAATCCCACAGACATCTGACCTGTCAACAAATTCGGGATCTTTATCACGCTGCAAGCAGTACCTTAACAGCCGGACATGCGCGGCGACAATCGCCTTTCTCTTTCTTAACTTCCACCACGTTTCCTGCACGCAATCGTCTGAAGTTCGGTCTCCTATCCTCCGAATCCTAGTCTCAGAAGTCACTGCATGCGAGAGAGTCGCGAATCGTTCAAAGCTTCACGTAGATTGAACTCAAAATACGGATTCGTGGGCGTCTGAACAGCGCTGCCACTCAGTGTTTGTTGCCAGAGAAGGTTTGTCTGGGGCCCACACTGTCACACGACTGATAGGCTGAAGCGCTTGAGGCCGCCAAACTTAGGATCAAATCATATTTATGGATGAGAGAATCAACATTACAGATGATATTATCGACACAGAGTCGGAAAAGGCGCACTCTCACTGCAATCGACACGGCACTGCAGATACATACATCTTAGTATAGGAAACATTCAGCTTAAAATATTCTCTTGTTTCCTTTCTTTTCATTCGGAGTATGGAGGAGTACTTGTCACTTTCCCACAGTTGGGACGACAAGGCTTAAATACGCTCTGACCTGAAGAAGAAACATGTTCTCGTCACGAGAATCCACCATCCGCAGAAAGGCAAAATGCGTTGATACTGTAAGCCGATTATTTAAATCCGTACAGCGATCATCGTGGAAAGTCTCTGCATAAAGCTGTACCTTGCATAAATCCTTGCAAACGATCGATTGTGTTTCCTGAGTCGTCAATTTGACTATTCACTAGAAATTCCCATTTGGGACCAGCCTCAGCCCCTGTCGTGCCTCGGGACGCTTCAATGCATGATCGTCTCTTGTCCGACGAGGAGTTCCCTCGACGTCCTCATCGTCTCGACAAATCCGGCAAACCAACAGAAGAAAGATAGTCTAATTTTGCCTGAAAATCCACTACAATGCATGAAGATTATGCACAAGTCCACGGAGCACAAGGCTGCCCTATCAGAGCATCTATGACGTGGATCATCCAGGTATGCGGCACTACTAGTTGTGTGTGCAGAGGTAACCCCTCTGTCTGCTCCAACAGAGTGGATTTGCCACGCTATGGGGATAAAATAGAAATGGCTCCCATCACTAGATGCTTGCTTCTGTCATTTTTAGCACTCCTCTGGGCTCAAGCATTCGATCCTGTCTTCCCAGTCCCTATCCTTCCCGGTTCCCGTTTGCCCTCGCGGATGTTTGCATCTCCTCGAGTATTGTACAAAGGAATCTTTGGAGGATCAGATGTTGAGATAAAGTCATTTGCTGGATCCCACAGCCGCCTCTGACCCATGATCACTTGAATGCTGTCTTATTTGTTCGACTTTATCGCCCCTGCAGCTGCAAGTTGACACAACGGCGATACTGTACAGATATTCTGGCAGGACATCCAATAGAGGTCCTTTCATATAGGGTGTTGCATTGGCAACGCGAACTTCCTCGGCAAGCAGGCATTCCTGCTCGCATTGTTTGAGAAAAGCCAGGCAAATACAAACTCCCTAGTGGTTCTGGCAATTGTTTGATTTGATGTGACAATTCGATATTAGGAGACACGATTGGACATGGCCAAGGCTCTGGCGTGCGAGCTCAGTTTATTGTGAAGAGAATAAAGCAGACAGATTTGGTTGTCTGCATTGGAGATTGTCGTCACTGGGGCACGTGGTCCAGCCGCGTCGCAGTCTGTGTTTACAGATTCGAAATCCAAGATGTCCGCCAACACTTCACCTTCAATGACTTCGCTTTCATTGAATTCTTTCTCAACGGCGGATTCGACCGACACTGACGCCACCTCCCGAAGTTCAACTTCGCATGAGGACCTATCTACCAACCTGAGCGTCAACAGTCTCTCGATCAACAACGATTCCAAAGGCCTTCCGTGGGTCCTCCATCGAATTCTCGAATGCCAATTGCCATGCGAACTGCCTCTTCGAATCATGTTTGCATACAATTCGGGTATGATAATTCTACATCCATATATTTGTATAACAGCTAACATTTACCAATAAAGGACAGAAACTCCCCAGCCTGAAGCAAGCTCACAGGTGGTGGCAATACGGCGCACAAGGGAAGCTTATAATCCAGTTCCTTTCCTCACAGGAGAAAATTACCCCGTCATTGGAAGATACCACTATTGAAGACCTCAAGAGTCCACCATGTGGTCCAACGGAGTCTATCAACCCAGATCACCACCCTCAAGACAGATTCATGGACCAAGGCAGCGACCTCCTACTTGACATCGACTTCACGAATATCGAGCAAGGCAGGCGTCAAAGCGAGGGGCTGCCGCCAGGATTTGTGCAAAAATTGTGTCTCGACATCTTCGCAGAAGACTATGAAGAAGCTGACTTTTCACAAGCGCTCGCCGGATTAGACTACATCAGAGATCTCGAGGTCACCAGACGGGCATCCCTGCGAGAAGCAGCAAAGAGATTAGGCATAACCAAGGAGAACTGGCGCGAGGTCCTCGCCGAAGATCCAGATGCAAAGCAATGGGTGGAGAATATGCAAGCTCTGGAAGTTGATATCGCAACCTACTACGCTACCATTTTCATTGATCTCCGCATCTGGGTATGTTTTTCTGCTCATGACTGCGTTTCGTTTACTGACCACGGATAGACGATGATCAATGAGCTACAATGTAATTCCTTCTACAAGCCCAATGTACTTGCAATGCTCAACACACTGTTCCCACCTTGTGTTAAGGAATTCCCGAACGATAAGATTGACCAGAGAGTCTTGCACAAGCACCGAGCACATCTCTACCAATATATCCTGGTAGTGGACAAGCAAGGCCCTTCAATACTGAAGCACTTCGTAGAAGGGCTTCTTAAACCGGGCACGAAACACAGTTGGTCAGAAGCACGGAAGAATCTTGAACTATACTTTGATCGAGCTGAGAATATGATTACAGCGTCAACAGCAATTCATGGTATCCAATTCTTCAGAGACCGTACGCCCAAGTACTCAGGAACGACGCCATCCTTGAGCGAACGTCCTGAAACCAGCGATAGCGGAAACGCGATTATCGGCAGCCAACGCAGCCATAGGAGTAAGGCCTCCACTGCATCTTCCGTACCGAGAACACCGGCCATATCTTTTGATAGCAACAAATCGAGACGAAGAATCCACAGTCGGCACAAGATCAGCACTCTTGCTGATCAAAAGACGTATTTCGAGCCAGTTGAATCACCACGGGTTTCTCAGCAGATATTTCATAATTCCAGCCACTCAGGAAGCTTCCGTGGGTCAATGCCGATGTTGAGGAATGCGTCTGGGTCGATCATGCCTATGGCAGATACAAATTCGTTGAGAAGCCGCACTGGCACTTCGACCCAGCCGACAACCCCTTTCGCCGAACAAGAATCCGAGGCTGCTCAACACGATAGCTTTACAAGACCCATCACCCCTTTCGAAGATAAGCGCCGGGAGGTCATTGCTCGCAGAGAAACCATATCAGGTCGATCTTCACCATCCCTTGAGCTTGTCCCTACGCTCTCAAACACTCCGGAGATGGCGAGCTACTACAATGGTCGACAAGGTCTGGGTAGCCGTAAGACGACGTTACGGTCAGTCGGCTCGGTCAATCCTCCTCTCCCTAGCGACAATCTCGACTTCTTGAAACGCCCGTATGAACCTGAGCCGCCTCGTCGTCCCCTCCCTTCTACCCCCTCGGAGATGGCTTTGAAGAAGAAATCAAGCTTTGGTAACTTCTTTCTTCGCAAGAAGCCTTCCGTTGCATCCATAGCCACGTTGCGTGATAACGTCAACAACGACAGTCAAAATGCGCTCGGTATCGAAATGACTCGTCTAGCTCCTCTTGCTCTTAGACCCACCAGGTCTGTCGAAACATTCCCTAGATTCTCGCAAGATACACCATCTGGACGCCCGATGTTAGGTAAGCAAATCAGCTTTAGCTCCCTGGAGAAATCTGATACTAGAGCGACGATGCATTCATTCCGCTCTCGCGCCGCATCAGGCATCACAGGATCAGGGCTTACTGAGATCGCAGAGGACGAACAGCTAAAGAAGATGTTAAAGAAGAAATCCAGTCTGCCGAACTTACGCTCAAAGCGATTCTACGAGAAGGCCACCGACGGATCTGGAGGGATTGATCACTTCTTCGTCCAGACAGGGGATGATTATGAGCGATACAGACACATGGCTATTCCACGACCGGCTACGAGCCAAGGTCCCAAGAAAGAAATTCGCAAAGCCAAATCTTTCGCATCGCTCCGTTCGTGGGCCACTGCGGGCACAACAGACAAGAAGACCATCCGACCACGCAAATCATCTCTCTTCCGCCGCGAGCCCCAAGAAGGCGAGAAAATCAGAAGCAAGACAATCAGCGAGCCGTTCCCCATGATGCTACAGAACAATCCCGCCCTACTTGCCCTCGAGAGCCGATCGAAAGAATATACACGCAAATGGTTCATAGAGGAGGCTCGAGCACAACGATACGGTCTCAACAATCCTAAAGGAGATCCTATTAAGGAAGAAGGGAAGGCGGAGAAGAAGAAGATGGAGCTGTCGTTCTTGAGGAAGAAGAAGGCCGAGGAAGAGGTGGTGGTGAAGGAGTTTCAGATGCCGAGAGCTACGCCGAAACTACCTACTAGACCCAATAAGCAGAGATGGGATAGCATTTTCCCGAGACGTGCGTTGCCAAAGAAGGAGAACTCGAAGACGCATACGCCGATTGATTTGAGCAAGTATGCCAAGTACCCTGGGAAGGAGATTATTTGAGTACTAGAGAGAAGAAGTTGAAAATGGAGGGGATGAACTGGAAAGAGATGTGTGTGTTTTCGGGAAGAGATTGTTCAATATGAGGAGTTTTATGGCGTCTAGCTGGCTCATTATTGAGCTGTGGATGAGTTGCACTTGTAGAGGGAATGGATGACACGAGAATTGCTTTATGTTGTAAAGGTTAGAAGGAAGATACCCGGAATTGCTTTTGGTGCATTGGAATGGGCGCTCTTGCTTGAAGATGAAAGGATGATACCCAATGGTGCTTGCTTTATGAGCTGCGGAACTCATTTTGTAGATGTAAAGAGTAACTGCAATAAAATGGAATAAAATCAATCCGTCCCACCAGGGGTTGACAAGTCTGCCCGGACACCTAAAAAGTACAGCCCTGTTTTTAACTTTTCAGCACAACACAAATTAAAAATTCTGAATTGAGAGAATTATTCATTGCAATTTGCTCTACACTTCCATCTACTTTCAATTATTTAGTTGATGTGGCTGGTAGAGAAAATACGGGTGCGAATTATTCGAGTGTCCGGACAGACTTGTCAACCCCTGGTGGTCCTCACTGCGAACCGCTCATTCCTTGGCGAAAGATTCAGATCATCACAGAGCAATCTTTTGAATTATGTCTTTGAATGGTTGGAATTCCTGCCAGGTCCCTGGCTTGAATCTCTCCCACCAAGCGAGTGACTGTTATGCAATGTTCCTCTCATTCTTATCGTGACCCCATATACTCATCTTGCGTGCCAGATCGTCATATGATGGAGATGAGCCGGTGGGGCGATTGGTCGAACCAGCCTTTCACCTCAATCACTCCCAATCCAAGACTTTCGTACTCAACCGGTCCATCGGCGGGCTTATGGCCTGTTTCTCGGAGTAGTAGCACATAGGAAAGTCGATGGAGGGATCTGAAGCCCCCCGACTCCTTGATTACTCCCTCAGAATCGGCAGAATTGAAGTACAACGACGTAATTTAGTCGACGATAACCAACCATCCATCTCTGATTCCCCAAGGCCTCATGCTTTTCGTAGCGCTAAGCAAATATCCAAAACTGAGAACTCAGTACAGCCGTTATTCCCTGTAGGCTTGGTGCCGCACCTGACGTGATGGGACTCAATGGTTGATAGGAGGCACGTGAAGGTATGAGGAATCTTAATGGACCTTCACAAGAAGCCTACTAGATGCTCGCAAAATCAGTCTTATTTCTTGGTAGGTAAAACTGGATTGAAAGGAGTTCTCTGGGAAAAATGGAAACGTCTCGAGAAGAATGGTAAGAGACTAAGCGGTGGATGAAAGGGTGAAAATGAGAACTTGTCCATACGCTCCAGGATGGAGCTCGATAGGATGTCGAGCGTGACGTTGCCCCAGGATTAAACCACAGCAAGCGTCTGTAGAGTTCGCCAAGCCATAATCCTGCATGGTACTGTTGATTCGTGCGCTCTTGGAATTTCGTTATTATTCCAGTCAACGCAACAAGCTTGTCTCTCTTTTTAGTCAGCTTGAGATCTGTGTACTTCTCAACAATCCTGTACCACGCTGGCGGCATCACTTCAATCTTTGCATTGTCCTTGAGTGCCCTGAACATGGCATTCTCCGTGGACCTTTTGATCTCACCGCTTTCCGTCTGAACCCTTCGCCGCATTCCCAGTATATCTGCCCTGGTGTGAAGTGAATGGTCCGTTTGGGTAGTAATCGCTCTTGCAATACCCAAGCTCGCGTATTGAGTACGCCTAGTTCTACATCGTCGTAAAAATCACCGTAGTCATAAGCAAAAACGTCAGTCTTATCACAAATTCTCATAGTAAGGCCAATTTCTCTTCTGTCTGAGGAAGTCTTTGAAACTGTCCACGGCGGCGGTGGCTGCGATGTTGAAATATGCATTTTCATATGCGGATGACATTCTCTCGGATTCTCTGAGCCAATCATCCAGATCGTCCTGGACTACGCATAGTGAATCGATCCATAAATACTGAATGTTTAACAGCCTTATCAAAGACAGAGCATGCTGAAAAATAAGGGGCAACATCTCAAATGGGATTTCCCAAGGTGCCCAGAAAGATTATGCTTGGTAGTGATCAACGGTCTGACAATACCCCCTATTTAAAGTAGGGTCAGTAAGTTTCTCCGCTAGATAGAGACTTAGAGCATCTACACCTGAGGCAAGTAGAAGAGCCCATGGGAAGGCTACGAAAAGGAAGTGGTTAATCCTCCAATAACATACAGCAATGACTGAGGGTAACATAGTCCCCACGTTGGCCGTTCGTTTCCACCAGTCGAATGGCAGTACTTCCTGAATCAAGCCTAACATTTATCACTCTTGTGGCAGACAAGCCCAGTATGGTCACGAGAGGACAGCCCATCGCCACAGTGATGATTCTCCAAACCATCCTCCAGCCACTGACTAATGACCGTTAAAGTGTCATCCCAATCAAATTTGGAATCAAGCACGCGCCCAGTGTACAGACCATAAGGTTGGGCCACAGAGTCGGATCAGCCTTGCATCCGCTAAGACCAAAAAGGGAACTCATCATTTTTAACGAACAACGAAAGCTTCCCTAACCCTAATTCATTGTCTTCCCGGACGCTCAACAAATCAGAACGCCCGTCCCCCTTAACGGCGGAGACCTTTGTAGACCCAGATCGCATCAAAATCGTGAGCCGAACGCAAAGAGATTCACGTAAGAAACCAAGTGTTTCAACATGAGCGGAGAGTTTGGGTAGAACCAACTATCAGGTGTTTTCCCACGCACATCCCGGTCAAAATTTCTCTGGATGACTCGTAGAAGCCGTTGCAGGACTCTGCAGAGATAAGAACACTCCAGACATCTTGTTTTTTTTTGTGGGGGAAGGGGGGGATCCTTCAGGCCTTGTAGACCCTTTCTGCTGATGCCGGAGCATGCTTTGCATAGCTGTTCGGAAGGTGTAGAAGACATAGTGACTTCCTTCGCAGATGCTTCTTAGAAATCTCAGGATAAGCAAACACGTGGCTCCGAATCGCTCCGTCTGGGAGCGCTGCTTCAGCGATTGAATTCCGCCAGCTCAATGTCCCCAGGAGCCGTTCAAAGTGCATGTCCTTAACCAACGAAATGTATGGGAATGATCAATACCTCCTGATCCCATAATTTCTGTAGCTGATCGCTAGTTATATGAGAGGAAAAGGACAAGTGCAAGCTTGTTGACGAGGCTGCAATTAAGGAAGGTGGGGGTTGCAGCCTTGAAATTCAGGCATGAAGGATTCCAGCCTCGATTTTAGAAATCGCGTCCTCTCGAAATTTCGTGACACCGCGATTGATAGCTGGAATGAACACCACTTTCCAACACATGCACACACGATGGACCTGTTCAGTCGCCTGTGGAACTCATCGTCGCAGAAAACTCCCACTGTGAAAGTGGAAGAAAACAGTGATGGCATAAGTGAGTTTCGGCCTTTGCATGTTGCGGATGAGAAGTTCGCAGAAGTCAATACTGACTGTATCTTGGTTGCTTAGGTCCGCAAGAAGAAAGCTGTGCGAATCACATGCACGGAATGGAAGAGAACGCGGAACAGGAGAGGGATGACGAGACGCAGAATCATGATGCCTGGGAGGGGCTTGGGGATGCGGAGGAGCTAGGTGGGGAGGGTCCTTCGAATGACACGACGTCAAAAGAAGATAAACCGAAGAAGAAGAAGAAGAAGAAAAAGAGAAAGAGCAGGGATCTTGGGGAAGATTTGGAGGTTGAGACGCCACAGTTGGGAGACTACAATTCGCTAGAAGAAAACTCCTTGCTGAACGTTGTTGGCGAATCTGCGACCAACGGACATTTTGAAGGACCGTCTGCGGATAAGGAACTTATGGTGAAGGATCCGCCAGCGGCAAAGCGTTCAAGAAAGGCCAATGGTGCGGCACCTGAGAGAAAACGAGTTCCGGAGTTGAAGGCAGCGGTGCTGTCAGAAGACGACGCTGGAGCGGAGGTTGAAGAGGGTGATGAGGCTGCGATTCTATTAAATGCGGCAAGCAAACCACGCAAGACGGTCAAACACGTCAAGCCTAGGAAGTTGCGCCAAGCACTCAAACCAGATCCAGAGCCAGAACCCGAGATAGTCGACGACGGAGCTGAGGCCCTGATTCAAGATATGCTGGTGTCCGACTTGTTGGAACTTCCTCAGAGAATAAAGAAGGCGAAGAAATCGCGAAGAACATCAGATGGGTCCACGGAGAAGCCACAAGAAGACGACAACGATTCGGCTGCTAAGCTACATCAACCACTCACACCTGCTCACCTCCCACGCGCACACACTGAGCCCGATACTCAGGAAGCTAACCTCATAACATCATCTCAGCTTCAGAGAGATGCTAGACCGATCGCCTCTGCCGAACCTGTGAATGGCGAAGATGTAGAACAAGAGGAACCCAAGCGACCTTCCAAGAAGGCCCTTGGCAAGAGAAAGGCTGTCGATGAGCCAGTGAGCCAGGGATCAAATAAGAGGACAAAACGTGGAAAGGTCAAGGGACCTCCAGGTCGAGATCTGAGAGCTATGGGATTTCTACCGTCAGATCAGTCGCCTACTTCCCTAGCTGAAATGGCCACCAAACTCTGGGAAGAAACCAATCGCGCCTCACCAGAACCGGAACTCCCATCAAATTCACAGTCCAGCAGAGTGCCTAGACCTTCATGGAACGCCGTCAACAACCCCGTTGATCCTGACGGCGGTGATGAATGCGACTGGTCCCTTTTTGTCCCAGACCCGGAAGAACCAGCCAGCCCAGAACTTGAACGGACTGCGCCAAAATCGAGTGGCCGAAAGCGTCGTCTGCCTGTCGATGAACCTGGTCCCTCGAACTCTACTCCAGGTACAAAATCCCGACCTACGCCTGCCAAATCAAAGGCGAAGACGCCGAAAACTCCCAAGAATAAAGAAAATGGGGTGTGCGCAACACCGTTTTCGAAAGGAAAATTGTCAGCGGACGAAGTCGATGCAATATCATCCGCCGTCGAATCCTACAGAGAACTTTGTAACATCACGCAATTTCAAATGAACGAACTCATTCAATCCGACGCCCAGCAGAAAGTCGCCGCAAAAATGTGGAAGGCCATTTGCGATGAGGTTGGGCCAGGAATTCCCCGCCGAAGTGTCCAAAACACCTGCAGAAGGAAATTCCACAACTTTGAAGCCCGAGGCGCCTGGACAGAGGAACAAGACGATGAGCTCAGGAGAACGTATGACGAACATCCGGGCAAGTGGAAGCTGATTGGCGAGACCTTGAATCGCTTCCCCGAAGATGTCCGCGATCGTTGGAGAAATTATCTGGTCTGTGGAGATACTTTGAAGAAGGATGCTTGGGACATGGAGGAGGAAGAGTACCTGAGAGCAGCTGTGAAGAAATGCATAAAGGTGGCTCGGGAAAAGAACCGCTTGAGCGAAGATCAGGGAACTTTGTTGGACGAAGAAACTCTCATTGACTGGCAGAAAGTCTCGGAGCTCATGGGCCGCACCAGAAGCAGACTCCAATGCCGCAATAAGTGGAAGAAGCTCAAAGACAGAGAGGAGACTTATGTGGATGACCCAGTTGCCAAAATGCCAATCAGCCAATCGTGGCGATTGGAAGAAGCCGCTCTTCAGGCCAGACTATTCTCTGCCGAAGAGAAGCTTATACTTCTACGTGCAATTCGAGATAGTGGAGCTGCACGTGAAGGCAAGATACCGTGGCAAACTATTAAAGATAACCTCAATGGTCAGGGCAAGCGGATGGCCTGGAAGTACTGCTTTCGCAAACTCAAGGACCGTGTACCCGGTCATGAAGATATGGATTTCAAGGATGTCGTTGCACATTTGGTGGATGTCTTTGAGACCGCTGTCCCAGATGAGCCCGATGGCTATGATTTACCTATTGAGGTCTTCCTGAAGTACGAAAATCCAAATGCGACGAAGACAAAGTCTGGTAGTCGACGTGGCAAAAAGGATAACGGGGAAGGTCCGAGTACGCCGAAGAAACGGAATACTCGGGGACGCAAACAAGATCAATCCCAGGATGCGGACAGTGGAGCTGAGGAGGCCTCAACTGTTGGGAGCCGAAAACTTCGGGATCGCATGCTGAAGGAAGGAGAGTCACAAGAGACTACGAATAGCCAAGGCGAGAGTACGAGCGTTGATATTGGCGAAGATGTGGTCCAGAGCTTCCAATCAATCAAACGCACGCCAAAAGCAACCGGCAAGCGTGTCGTACGGAAATCCAAGCGAAACCAAGCTCTCAGCGAAGAGAAAGTGGTTGAAGATTCCAGTGATGACGAGGAGCCTCTTGTCAACGGTGTCAATGGGGATAAAATGGACGTCGACCACGAACAAACCTACACCACAACCGGCGGCCCTGTTGCAGTCGATGACCTTGATGATGAAGCATATGATGACGAGGATTTTGACCTGGGTGGCGGACGCATCAACGACTATCATGCAGAAGGCAGCCCCGATCTCGATACGCCTGTACGAGGCAGGACCTTCAACAAGTTTGGCTCGCCAATCTATTCGAATGGCTATCCTGACGAAGATGTAGATGCCGGTGCGATTAGCTCCAACGACGACGACATGTCTGATATTCCTGCGCGAAGGCAGCCGCGAGAGGAGAGTCTCGAGTTATGATTATTCTCATTCATGTATGGATTAGGACTGGCTTGCATATTTTCTTGATGAGCTATGGATATCCTGAAGTGCATATGCTAGGACTCTGGGGCGGACTGTTGTGGATATGGAAGGGAGTTATGATATCATGGAATAAAAGCAAAAATAAGGCATGGCATTGCCGAAGCGTAAACGAACATAGGATGATAGGGTAAATAGCCTTTGCCTCTATAGGCTGAGAATAATGTGGTATGAACATGACCTCCTTCCTCTCCCCATGTGAAATTTGAACTGCCCAAAGCAAACAGCAACGTTACCGAGGACCTAACTTCCGTGGCCTCGCTGGCGGTGCAACTTCGCTCCCTTTCCGCCGCGTTTCCCTCCACTGTGCAAGTGCACTGCTACCTGCTGAAACGCGTCCTATTTTCCGTGTTTGCATTCTCCAAACTTTCTTCAACGATTGGAGAATTCTTCTCCATCCAGGACACAATCAGCTCATGACGCTCGAAAGCGTACGTCCATTGGGCTGGTGCTTTGGCATACTGTGCAAGTGCCGCTGAGAGGCTGTGACCTTGACCGTTGCTAAGGACAAACCATCATCAATTAGTATTCCATAGAGATGGTGGCTCTGCTGTATTGGCGAACTCCTTACCTGGCAGTCGCTTGGAAAGTGTCATTGGTGGGAACTCTACCGGCGTTGTTAATTGCACCGCCAAAGTTGGTTGCTGTGCTCCAGACCTCGCTGCCTGGGACGGCGGTATCTTCATGCAGGAGATTTTTAGCCGTCCCATCCGCATTGTATTTCGCACCCTGTTGTTGAATGGCGGCCATATGTCTATATCTGTCGTTAGCAGTTTGAATTGAGGAGTCAGAGATGGACTCACTATCTTGGTGACTGATATTACGTCTTGCTAAATGCTCGGTTCAAAGTGTGCAATGCTCATCCCCTCTGGGGAATGGGTGCCGGTAGCTTTAGGAAAGGCCCAACAGCAGTGGAAACGAGAGAAAAGCAGGGTCTATCATCCTCTCAAGCTCGAAGTTCGATTGGATAGGCAGCCAACTCGAGCTCGTAGTCATCCTTGGACAGAATGCTCTTACAGCACTTACACGTTAGCCATTGATTTGCTTCAACTACCCGTGCGAATCCCCGGCAATGTTGACTGCCATTCGCAGTCATCATTGAACCAGCTTCTGCAAAGTGTTTCTCGTTACTCTCGCGCCACACATAGCAGTGATTTGGGTGGTCTGAGGACCAATGACGGCTTAGGGCTTTTCCCAAATCATCGAAAGTGAATTTCGTGTGTGAGAGGAGCAGAATTCATTTTGAGGTTGTGAAAGCGAAACCTGCTTCTTTTGGGAGTATGGCGACCCTATATGTGCTAAGATTCTCGAGTTGCCGAATGGAAGGTTGAGACCGGCAGAATGTGATAGGACTGTGTCTTTGCAACACCTAGCAAGGGTTCAAAATCCCTCAGAAGCCGCGCACGCCACAGCCACGTTCGAAGATATTGAGCGAACACTGGTAGTAAACAATGTTTTTAGTTGGAATCTGGCTTAAGTTGGGCAATAATTCCCTCAAATCTAAAGCACAAGCGCCAAAAATTTTGGTGAGTCCCGCGACGTGCATGATTACATGCACGCTGACCTTGCTTTTTGACTGAAGTTTGCTCTTTCGAAGACATTCACATATCTTTGCCTTACAGCTCGGTCATAATTTGGGGCTCTGCGAGTTACACCAAGTGGTGTCGGTGCCGGTTTGTCATCTTGACTCGGCCCTTGGGATCTAGCTTGTCATTGATTGACCACATGGTATGTGCGAACCTATCAAGAGCTTCTGGTCACGTTTCAGAGTGGCCAGAGGCTCAATGGGGTTTGGGTTCAAGTCGTTCATCCAAATTCGAACGATTTTGAACTCCCACCTTTGGACAGCAGAAATGATAGCGAAGCTGTTTCAAAATCAGAACAAACCTATTCTACTCGTCTAGGCGTACCGCGCAAAGTCCAAGAGCTGCTGAGCAGATTTTCATATCTGAAGTCGACACCATTCCTTCTGAGCCCTGAAAGTGGTCTATGAGGTCTTTTCCGTGCAAAGTGCAACTTCATCTTGCATCCAAGTGGCGTTTTCCCATTCTTCAACTGCATCGGTCCATCTCCTTACCGAGATAAGTTCTGGCTGGTGAGATGGGGAGACTGCGTAAAACTCATCAGCGGATGGCATCATTGGGGAATGGGGGTAGAGGCCTACTTTTGGCTGTCTTTATCACAACTTTCGCCCGCAGAGAATGGCCATGCCTTGTCACTAGCTGCGATGCCAGTGCTGATAGTTTCTTCAAGCAGGGCACTGCTAATCACAGAGCCCTGAGCACAGCCACCGTCTCGTTGTTCTCCACTGTCATAATTTCCGAAGTGTATTTAATGTCGTCATTAGCGCTGTCAGCTCTTGCTTTGCGGAAAACTCACCGTCAATTAGATGTCTTGTTGTTTCCAGTTCCCAATTCCCGGCTCCCAGAGCTCATCTTGGGACTCCTAATCATTTTATCTTCTCTTGTCGTGTAAATGTATGGGTAAGAAGGTACCATTGGGTGTTCGAACCGTACTCGGGGCTGAAATTTCCCGTTGATCTTCTGGTTGCGTTGGCACCTGGTACCTTGGAGTTGTGGCAGCATCCTGCAGGTCTAACGATCGAGGTACCCAACAGTTCCTATCTGCTGGGCTGTAGAATATTTGCAGTCAATTCCTGTTGAAAAATAACGTTTTAATTAACAGGTCTCTTTCTCTGGCTCGCGGTATGCAAGTGTAAGTCGGGCTGGGAGGCTAGCCCCTGGCAGAGATGAAAGATCGGTTAGATGGTATGTGAAGGGCTTGTCGTTGATCGGCTCGGTCAGCATGCGGCTCGCAGTGAAATCTTCGGAGATTCCCGAGTCGTTTGCGGGTCTCAAGGGCAGGTTGTCAAAATAGCAGCGCTCATGCACTAGATTCAATCCTCGTTGTCGACAACTCACTCACTACAAATTCGCCAGCGTAAGGTGCAGAGTTAGAAGCCCGACCATTCGATATCGTGTGATGAATATACCAATTGGCCTTCGCGTTAAGAGTACTGTAACACAGTCTTTATCGCTTTTGCTAATGATTATACCATGCCCCGGGTTTGTGGCGCAAGCCGGGCATACTGAGTGGACACAAGGAAGTAAAGTGAATGAATGTTGGGGTGTTGATGAAGACGTTTTTCCTCTGATAAAATGTTGTTTAGCATAAAGTCATCAGGCATCGAGAGACGTCGCACCGACAGCCACGCTTTGGAGGAAGCTGTCACTTGACAAAGATCGGACGAATTATACGAATAAGCCAAGAAAAATGAGACTGGCTTGAAGCACGTGGTGTATCCCCCACTTAATTTTATGCGACGAAGATTTGTATATGGATAAAGAAAGTTTGCGTGATGGCGTGGGTCATCTGCGGGAGTGTGTTGGCAAAAATCAAGTCACGATACTGATTGCTGCCCAACTGGTTTGAATATCTTGGGGGCGATTACCCCTCGCAGAATCGAATTTGCCTCACGAAAAAACTTACCTTGCAGTCATTCCCAAAAATCAATCAAATACTTTGCCCTAGATAAGCGAGTGTATGTATTTTTATGAAGACAACGACCGTAATAAATACTGACAGAATCACAGGTAGGGAGAAAAAGACTAAAATGCTGCACGACTTGTACACCAAGCGAAGACTCATCGACATAACGAATGTACATGAAATCAAGCACCCAGCAAAATTTCAAAGAGAACTCCACTCCAGTACGCCCCCCCTGGTCACAAAGCGCAAGGCTGGGGCCGAGGCCGACGACCTTCATTCAACCTTGTCCCGCCACCGCCGGCTGTCTAAACGAGAGTTATACAGATGATCGCACCAAGGAAACTTTTCATACATCATTGTTATATCATTATTCATTCCAGTCCAAAGGTCCCCATGCAAAAGAGAAAAGAAAATCGTCCAAGTCATTCTGGTTCGTCTCCTTTATCGGCTGGTTTCGATTACGGTGGACGTATCTGTCGATTTCCGCGTCCGGCGCGTCCTGTTGGCCATGCATAAAGTCCTGGAATTCTTAGTCCTGAGTGACGGAGTCATTAGGGTCGAGGATCCGCGCCTAGGCTAGATCTCTATAACGTTCGCAAGTGGGCATCATATTCTCGAGTTCTTCCTCGGACCAGTCAGGGAAAAGAGCTCTGAGGTTGTCCATTTTGAGGGTTTCATCATCCGTTCGGGGCATATCCAGGCCGGGAACGACATCCTCTGGGTCACTTGCCGGCATGGAAGCGGGCGATGAAGGAGGGGTGTCGTTGGCATAGGTGGCCCTCTTCAACCGCTTCTTCCTTCCCTGGTCACTTGACGGCGGAGAGTGAGTATAGATTTCTCCAGAATAATAACCCGGCGGCAAAGGCTCATTCGTGTCACCTAAGTCTAGTGAGGCGCTTTCAAGGCAACAGTCAGTCAATACATCGGGTTTTGAAAGAGGGTACTTACTTTTCAGAGCCTTCGGTGGCGTTCGGTTCCTCGACGTCCTCTTCCATATTGGAGCCGCTGGAATGAGTTGAGCTCCGTGAATCGTCATCAGTGAGATGTGAGGCTTCCCCTTGGTCTTCTGCATACGACCCTCCACACCCATTTACAGTGGTCTCGACACCGACGATCCAACCGCCCTTATCCGGATAATTTTGGTCCGTCATGACCCGACATGCAGGCAACCTCGGCCAAATTCAGGTGAGAAGCAGAGAGCAGAGTTGAGGAGTTATGCGCATTCAGATACCATTTCAATGGACCGTTCTGGACTTTTAACCTGCACTTACGACGACGGGCCACGATGTTCTATATGTACAACTTGGGAGATAGGGTGGGGCCTCACGGTTCTGGTCACCAGACACTTGATACCCAAAGCGAGCTTCTAGCTGTACAAGGCGTACGGATCCACTCATCTGAAACCATTCAAAGATATGTTACTTTTTCTCCGTCTGAACATTAACCAATCCTTCAGGGAGGCAGCTTCCGAACGGCGAAGTTGCATTCGAAAGAGTGGCCAAATGCATGGCTATCCATGCTGATAACAGCAGGGAACCAAGGGAAATCTGATATTTCAATACAGGCTATCCATTACTCCAAATCGCCCTGAACTCGCGTATTGGACGCGAGCTTGCTACCAAGAACAAGTTACGGAATCAGGTGACCACAGAGGACACATATCTTCAGGGCGTTGACGGGGAAATCGACATTGCTGCTGTCAGCCCCAGCAACACTTTGTAAGGAGACACGTCTCCACGAGGCACCAGGGTACACCTTCCTCAAACCGACACATAATATAAAATAAGTCCCAGTCAACGGATCTTTGGGCAGCAATTCCCCGAATCTAGGCTTTACAATTTGACGAAGGGGAATGCGAGCGCCTTTAAGTATGCCATGCATGCTCCTGAAAATGAATCCAGTTATCCACAGCAAGGCTGACGGGCCTCACGAATTGCTTCATATGACTTACGGAACTTCCACATGATTCGCAGCCCCGGCAAGGCTGCAATTCGGGCGAAAGATCAGCATTGATCGAACTGGACGCCTTGCTGGTTGCCTTACGCTGACGACCAACCAACTTTCGTCAGCCTCGCTATTTTCGAGAGAAACCTGGTCCGTGTCTCTTCTGGGCTGTGAGTATTCAAAAGAAATATTGTAGTGGTTGCAAAAAGGCCCGAAATAAACAAGCAAACTCCCGGTATTTCCCCGGTTAAGATGTCTCGCCGTAAGTTGCACCGACGATCCGAGGTGAGGTTCAGCCAGTGATTTTTCTCAGCCTCGGAAAACTTACGATGATTGGCAACGGGATAGCAAAGAAACAATGGGTTCAATTTATTATCCTTTCATGCTCCTTTTTGAGTCCGACAAATCCAACTACTTTCTATCGACCAGACCACTCCTTGCCGAAGGGTGCCCAGAAACCTCCAGACTACGATACTTCCAAACGTTGGAAAATATAGAAGAACGATCTCTTGAGAATCATTTCCTCTACCGGGCCGAAGTCGGCGTCGGCAGCGAGTTGACGAGATGGATCGTTCTCGTCCACAGCATAAGCAAATCATTTTGACGTACCGATGCGACGGGATCCCAATGCTCACCAGAATGCAATGACCTTGGCCTTGTTGGCATTGAAAACAGCTTCTCCCGCTGTGCTTCCCTCAGGTAAGTTAAAAGATGCATCGAGTGCTGAGTTTAGTTGCGTTGGCCAGGTGAATACATAGTGGATGCCCATATCACAAGCTGCCATTTCACTGAGATCGGCCTCGAGCATAGCCTTTCCAATGCGCTTCGGACGGTAGTCCATCACCACGGCTGCAGTCTCGATGATGAGAGGATTGCCATATTTCATGCTTTGGTGATCTGGGAATTGAGTATTCGACCAAACGTCTGATCCCTTCAGAACAGGATCCTTGTACCATTGCGTCTTCAATTTGCCTTGTGGGTCGAAGGTGGTAACCGCGAGATCAGCGCAATCTTTACTTGGCTCACCTATGCCGTTATAGAAATCTTTGCTTATCTTAGACCGAAATATGAAGCGACCAAAGATACGTCTAACCGTGGGTGCAGTAGAGACTGATCTCCTTCACGGCGTCCGATTGGGTCGTAACAGAGAATGTGAACTTGGCGTTGTCGAGACCATACTTCAATCCTTCGGCCTTGTGTCCCCGTCAAAGGATTACCCCTCTTCAGGCTTTTATACCAATCAATCTTCATCAAACTTCTTCTTCTTGTCCTTACCCCCAGACTTGCTCATCCAGTTCTTGTTGATGGGATTGCCAGTTTTCAGGCTCTGATACCAGACATCAAATTCCCGCTCCTCATCAGTCATGCTGGAGAAGTCAATCTCCTCATCACTCCTATCGACAGGTCCATAGTCTTCCTCTTCATCCTCATTCTCATATTGGAAACCTCTCTCCTCCTCGTCTTCATCCCTACCACCCCGCTTCTGCGCTGATACCACTCTTCATCATATGGGCGGGGAGGGTTGGACGAACTTCGAGAGCTGCCGGCGCTGCCGAGGCCGCCATTCCTGGTGCCACGCCTGGAGGATAGTATTTCGCCATGACCTTCGCAGGGGCGTTCGGATCGCATTCTTCAACGCCTTCGTAGATCCTCTTGCCGGCCATTGCATTCGCCCACTTCCTCCCGAGCCTCAGTTGTTCAGTGTCAATTTCGCGAAGTTCTGCCGCCGTCTTGTGCTGGGTCTGGTGGCTGATTGTTGAAGGGGATTTTCATCAGTCCATCTAATAACTCGCGAGGCAGAGTCTCTGGAATGGGAGAAAGGACGAAGACAAGTTCCAAACTTGAAGAAGAGAGATTCGATATGAATGCTCTGCGCAACGAATTGGTCGGGCAACTAAATGGCTGAAATCATGGAATGAGCGATGAGAAGTAGAAAGTCCTTAAGTTGTAGAAATCTGACGTTAAAGCATCCGTTTCCAAGTTCGGTTTCAAACGGACGTCAACGTCTATGCGTTGTCACGTGGGAGCCTGCATCCCCCCAGCGTTTCCGTTATGGCCTGCTAGGCTTCCGAATGATACTCGGTCTGTTAAATTAAACACCTTGTTTCTAAACTTCTAAACATCTCACCTAATCAACGAGCCCCCGCTTCAGTCGGCCCAAGAATCACACGTCACGTGACTTAAGATTTCAAACTCCTTGTTCGGATAGAGAACAATCAATCTGAAACCCATTGGCCAATCAAACCAAGCTCAATCGCCTCCAACAAATCAAGAGCATCGACCTGGGCGAGAAGTTTTTGTTTAGCAACAAGACATCCAATCACACAATCCCCCAAAATTACCCCGCATTCACGTGCCCCTCTCACCCCCTTTCTCAGCCTCATCCCATTTAGGAAAGCTGAATCTTTTGTTGCACGTCTGAAAATTTGCCCTTTTCCACGCCCTCGGGATTTCGTGAGGCAGGGCGAAGAAAAGGGCGGAAAAGGGCAGGGAGAGGGCGTCAGTCTGTGGCCCTCGCTGCTCGTGATGATTTTGGAGACAGTGGTAAGGAGTTTGAGGTGGTGAGGTGGAGTTGGTGGTAGAGGGGAAAGGAAAGGGAAAGGAAAAGCAGACGAGGAGACTTGTAGGTGAATCCTGAAGGACTGGAAGGCGTGAAGGTGAATTGAGGGAGAAGAGGTGAAGAAGGTAATAATGGGGAATCTGCAGCGGGGAGAAGGCGTCGAGTTGGGAAAGAGAATTGCCTCGACACCCAATCACTGGCCCTTATTTTGGTTTGTTGCACGTCGAAGTTTATGGTTAGAGTTGCAATTGTTATTCAGAGAATTTGCATTTTATTGTCCCAGACCCCAGACTCTTGTGTCCGGAGAATGTGTTGATCAGACTCTTCTGTCCACGGATTTTGCTGTCTATAAATTCTGTTGCCTGAAGAGTACAATTTCAAGGGCTGGGCATCTAGGTACTCTTTAGGTTGAATCTCAAGAATTGCAAAAGTGCAGAATGTTCAAATAAATATTTTACTGTCACAAGCTTGTGGGAAATGGATAGCAAGCAGACTATTGTGCAAGGTAGAGATTTGTTCAATTTGGGTATAAACATTTTTGGCTTGAGATATCCTTGACCCTGCAAGGTTGGTATCAACATCATTACTCTTCTCCAGGGACCGGTAAAATCAACCGTTGCCTATCCAAACGCCTGTCCAAACTCAAGAGCCAAACTCATGAAATTCATGAAATTTTGAAGACACGAGCAGTTACTTCCTGCTGCCACTCTTGCGTCTCTTTCCAGATGGAGAATTCGGCGCTTGCTCCAGTCGATACGCAATCCACTCATGACGCTCGTCTGTGCTTGCCCAGCTTTCGATAGGACCGCTCGACTCGACGCTGACGGCGGAGTATTTGTGGGGTGTCTTGTGCTCGTACTCGTGCACAGGATGATAGAGCGTCTTGCTTATCCGAGTCTCCTTTGGCTGCTTCCCGTATGAAGTGCGACTCTCGAGGCATGTCGTGCTTTTGTTGAGAGTTCCACTGTAAATCGAGCCATGATTTGACTTGTTGGAGGCAGGAACATCAGCGAAGAAGGAGGTTGAATGAGGGACTTTGGCAGTCTGGTCCTGAAAACTGGACGTGGAAGGACGGTTGTCGTAGTGGGCAACGTTGTCGTTGCTTGCTTCGAAGGAATCGGTGTCGTTCGAATAATATCCGCTGTCGTCCCCAATACTCTCCGCAATAGCATCGATATCCGCATCGAAGTTGCCTTCGTAGACAGGTTCGAGAATAGTATTGCCTTGAAACACCCAGTCATTCCCGGTATATTTATTCGCCGCCATGCCTTGGGTAAAGAGTCCGCCGTTGTGGTAAGGAGTCATGGTGGGAGAGGTGCTAGGCAGCGATGTCAGTGGAATTCGACTTGAGAGGAGTGTGAGTTGCTTACCTTGGGAAAATGAGGATTTATTTTGAAGATGTGCTGTGTTCCACCTTTTGCTGACCAGAAACGATGGTTTGCAGAGAATAATAATGTGTTTTGCAGTGGTTAAGTCGATTGGTGTTGAAAAGATTCTCGAGGTAGGAGGGGGAAGCTCGGACGCGAAGGTGAGCGAGGGAGGACAGTGGAGAATCACCCACCGTACTGGTTCTCGTCAGAACCCAACGTTGACGGCGACTTACCTGTACCCCAAAACCATTACTGCACACCGACATCAATCGGTAGATACCGTGCCGCAATGCCCAATTCTGCATTGAATTGATAATGTAATGACGCCAATTGAAATATACTTCACGTGATTTTCAGCAGTGCAATTCCTGCTCACTCGTGAGCTCGGCTTGGCATTTGTGCTGTGCGTGCGTGTCGAGGTCTCTCGGTGTGGAAAGGTGTGGCAGCCATAAATCAGCCAATGAGGGGTCGTGGTGGTCCATTGCAGAGAGAGCAATCCCTCAGACGATGCCCATTGGGTGCAGGTGCATGAACAGTGCATGAAGCGGAGAAGTCACC
Source organism: Gamarada debralockiae (assembly GCA_002803225.1). NCBI lineage: Eukaryota > Fungi > Ascomycota > Leotiomycetes > Helotiales > Hyphodiscaceae > Gamarada > Gamarada debralockiae. The sequence continues at coordinate 7,783 of NXFV01000500.1, read as the reverse complement.
CGTCAGGCAGAAGTTGGCACGTCGAATTCGAAAATTGAAAAAGAGTAGCCCTTCCATCGTCGAGAGGGCGGACGTCGCTCACGGTGGCATCTCACTTACCGGCGACGAGGACTCCTTATAACCTTTCCCTCATCCTTTTTCGCCCAAACAGTGGAGATTATGCAACGCCCAGGGAGCTACAAGGATTTAGGTAACCCAACAAGGCCCTAACGTGGTACACATCCACTCAAGAATCCAGTCCATAAGCCACTTCAAACAGTGATTCGACCGCATGTCCGTGGTAGCCGGTCGCATGATAGATATTGCAAGGGTCTCTGAAATGGCGCAGTTTTGGGGGTATGACAGCCTTTCCAGGCAGAAGCAAAGTTGAGGCAAGACCGGGTGTGAAGAAATGTGGAGCGGCAGGATGCACTTCAAGGGCACATGTCATCGAATTGCGTGGGACTGTTTCACACCCCCTTTCTTGGTGGCGCTCCATCCTCGAGGATGGATGGATCCGCGACCGCATCTTGGACAGCAGAACACAGCTGATTTCATGGTGAGCATCGGTGAGCTCTGAGACTGGATGATAAAGGTTCACCATTCTTTTAAGAAACTTCGAGCGGTGTTTGTATGGCTGAATTACGAGGAAGACCTTTCAGGCTGGTCGAGGTCGAGATGGACAACGTCCGTCATGCAGAATTTGTGTTTGCTGAGGATACTGTACGATACGCCACCCAGGCTGCAGCTTGCCCTGTAGGAATGAGCCAACAATCCAACATATGTGTCGCTCTCGTGTTGCCGATGAGAGCTGCATCGAGCCGGTGGAGGTAAATCGTTCTGTTCACAGGGCTCTCACATAAATCCTTGGGGATCCTCAAATAGCTTTTTCAGGTCTTCCAATCAGGTCTCGGTAGGATATGATCAGTCACAAGATAAACTGCAAATAATTTATTTATAAGACATCCTTGTCCGCTGGATCTCCATCTACTTTTCTCCCATCATAAAGCTCCCTCTACACACTCTCAAGCAAGTATCAAATACATTGTCCGTGGTCCCAGCTGATTCAGTCGAAACAGCGATGACAGTTTAGTCTCATTGATAGTCACCTGAGCTTTGATATTCCATTTTCACCGTCCTGACTGCAAGCTTCAATCCCGCTTCTCCTCTTCAAATTAGCCCGTTTTACTCGTGGAGAAAATCTCTCCGCCGAACCAGCATCCCTCCAGAGCGCCGCAATCTCCAATGTGGACTCGAAATGCATGGACCTGCATTAGCCGCGCCCTGAGCATTGGGGTTTCACGTGGAGAATAACAGCTCTTGGGAAGCTGTGGAGAGAAATTTGATTTCATGACGTCTCTTCATCCCAAGTGAGCTGGAAGCAGTCACCCAGGCTTAGTTCGACAGATCTTTCTGGCGGATCTTCATCATGGTCCAGGATACTTGTATTCTTCCGGTGGACATCCCATGAAAAAGTTTTTCCGATGCGAAGTCGATGAGGTAGGCAATTTTCTTTAACAGCTTCGAATCATATAAGGAATCGACTGCAAACGCGTCAATTCCTTGTTATTACCTTTCGCGTCGAACTCAATTCCATCTGGTGTCTTTCATTTCTCGAAATTCTCCAGCATGCGAGCTTCTATTATCCTCGCGTCATTGTTGACGTTCGTGTCCGCTGTCCCTCAGCTGGATCGCCGAGCGTGTAGTCACGACAATTGTTTGAGAGCTTTTATCGGATCATCGGCGAATGCTGCCACGTTTTGTGCAACATATACGACCGCTGTTCTGACTGCTACGACCGGACTGCCCGCCTACGCTACTCAATGCTCCAACCTACCATCGAGAGTGTCGACTGCGTGCTCATGTCTTTTCACTGCAGTAACCAGCACTTCCAGTTCTACTTCAATATCCAGCACGAGCTCAACAATCTCCTCGAGCTCAACCTCCACCGCAACCTCCATAGGCACGACATGTACTGCCACAGTATATTCACAAATTGCCCCGGCAGTGGCTGCTTGCACCGCAATAACGTTGGACGGTATCGCAGTACCAACCAACAGCAGTATCAACCTTGCAAGCTTGAAGGCTAATTCGGTTGTCACGTTTGCTGGGTTGACCACTTTTGCATTCACCAATTCCTCAACATTTAATCCCATAACCTTTGGTGGGAAGAATGTAACTATTACATCAGCTCCTGGGGCAATCATTGACGGAAACGGGCAAGCATATTGGGACGGCCAAGGCTCGAACGGAGGAGTTCCGAAGTATGTATTCTCTTATCGCCTGGAATGCATCCGTAACTAATAGATTCAGGCCCGATCACTTCATCGTAGTCAACAAAATGACTGCAGGTTCAGTGATCGAGAATTTGCATATTCAAAACTGGCCCACTCATCTTTTCAGCATATCCAGTTGTTCCGACCTGACCATGCGTAACATGTTGCTTGACAACAGCGCGGGCAATGCACCGAACGCAATCAGCGGTGGTCTTGCTGCCGCGCACAACACAGACGGATTCGATGTCAGTACCACGACCGATTCCTTAATATACGATAATACGGTGTACAATCAAGATGATTGTGTAGCCATTACGAGCGGAAACAATATCACGGTGGACAACATGTACTGCTCCGGAGGCCATGGACTGAGTATTGGGTCTGTGGGTGGCAAGAGTAATAATAATGTCACAAACATCGTGGTATGTATTTAGTATTTCTTGTTCGGATGTGGAGGCTGACTTTTGAAGTTCTCGAATAGCATCGTCGTCAACTCTCAGAATGGAGCTCGCATAAAGACCAACTTCAACACCACGGGTTTCATCTCGAATATCACTTACAGTAACATAGATCTTAGCGAGATCTCCATCTACGGCATTGATGTGCAGCAAGATTATTTGAATGGAGGGTGAGCCAACTTCTCGTTTCGCCTCGTACCCCGATATGTCCAGTGGCCAAGAACTCAAGCGGCTAATGTTGAGGATAGACCCACCGGCATTCCCAGTAACGGTGTCATCATTTCCAACCTCCTCTTCCAAGACATCACAGGCACGGCAATTGCTGGTGCAAAGGACTACTACATTCTCTGCGGTGCAGGCAGCTGCAGCAACTTCATCTTCAATGGAGTGGACATCACAGGAGGAACCGTGCCATCGTCATGCAATTATCCGCCAAGTGGATGTCCTGGGCCATGATGAAGAATATATCTTAATCCTTATTGAATATATACATGCATACATATTTTTGTAGCACCAAATCAAATCCTAGAATCATGCGAGCAAACAGTCGTTGCTCAAGAGAATTCGAGGAGGGAATGCAGCGTCTGATTCAGATACCTGCTCAGATGCCACCATTGTGATCTGGCCTCTCAGATGAAGCTCTCCCCCATCCTAAGCGGCTTTGTCTAGTTTTTCTTTGCTTCCAAGATCATCTTATTGTCGAGTACTACAATCGTTCTCGACAGCGTTATAGTTCTAACTACTCTCTTACCCCTCTCAAAACTCTTGCTTCCCGGAGCTACAATCTCAGTCTCGAGCCAAGTCAATGCAAAATTCCAAAAAGAGGTTTTGAAGTTTCCAAAAGCGTCATAATGGCTCGTAGACGGAACTTCCAACAGGCGAAGAGATTCGCAGATCAATTCTGATATCTGGGCTTGCTGGACAAATTGCCGATCACGTGGGTATTTATATAGATTTCGGCGAACAACTAAGACGCTGTCGCTGCATGCTAATTTAATGGATCATAGAGTTTTCGCTGATTCAGGGAACGGAGTGTGCAGGTTTGTTGAGGGAGGATATAGTGAATGACGGGATATCCGTTTTGAGGGGGTGAGTCGCTTCACTGGAAATGGAAACGGGGATTGTTGAAAGGGGGTGAATGACCGAGTGAACTTCTTTGGAGATTGAGGGTAAATAGCCACTCTTTGTTGAATTTGTTCCAGTTACAGGATTCCGCGATTTGGCAAGTCCCTGGTATCACGCATTAACGACTTGGATGTGAGAGAGTTCAGAGGAGGTGTTTTGCCAGTAGGTGAATCACTCCCAGTACTTGGGCCTTTATTCCAACTAACTCATAAACTCAAGCTGATAGAGCCCCTTCTTCCACTTTCCTAAATCTCCAACAGGAAAAGAAGATCGACACCAGAAAAGAGAACGAAAACAAAATTGCTCCTGCCGAACCAAAATTATACACTCCATCCACGCGAGAAGCAGATATGCGGTACGCACCCATTGAAGAAAGTGTAGAAACTTTATAGAAATTACAGCTAGATTGTATACGGCACCTTGCTGTGCCACAACTCCTCATGCATGGGACGACGGAAATCACAGATTTGCAGGACAGATGGAGGTCACGTGGGCATTTTTATAGACTTCGACGAAGAGCGTTACACGCTAGTTGAGTGAAACTGGCGTGGTTTTCGATGACGTTCTAAGACGGAAGTAAAGTTTGAAATTCGTAATGTCACAGATAGGACGGAAGAGTCTATAGAGGAGGTGTAAAGGATTTAGACATTTGTTTATTAAAAGGGATTGAAGGATTGGATCTTTCGAGATTTTTGAGTGTATATCGCTCTCCTACTTTTTTGAGTTCCTCCAAATTGATAGGACCAGCTCAAGTGCTGGCATGTTACGGCATGGATGGTACGCTCCAATCGACAGAGATTCTGGGAGCGTGGTATAACTAATGCGGTATTAGGGAGACTTGAAGAGAACTTGTGCATCTATCGTATATAACTCAATCTGGAGAAGCATCCCCTCTTCTAGGCCCTGAAATTCGACAATGAAAACAAGATCGACACTAAAAGAGCGACCGACAACGAAAACAGCTCCGATTAGGCCAAGTTTATCGGGGCTCACCAACGCAACAATCGTACACTCAGCACGCACCCATCGACATACAACTGAAAAGATAAGTGAGATGGCTTGAATTTGTAGGGCAACTTGTACTAATACAACTCCATCTCGCTTCCATAATTCTTGCAAACTTCGAAGTTGTTTGCTTGGGAAGATGCTGGCTACGTGATCTTTTTATCGATATCAGCGAAGAGCTTTGGGCAAAGAGGCTGTGAACACCTCTTTGAAAATGCTTTGAAAGTTGCTTGCAGATGTGGATTGTCTTTTTCAGCACTGCTATCACACTTGTGAGTTTTATTGTCTGATTTTCTAAATCGTTCATTTGGAATGAACGATTGAGGATTTCAGGTACCCTAGGGAATGATAGTACCTAAGAGTTTTCTGCAGAGTTTTAGATGGTTTGTTTAGAATGAATGATTGAGAATGTTCTGTGGAGAATAAGATCCCATTGGTCTTGAGTGATATACTTCGGCCTTGGACTCTAGCCAATTATCATGATCAGCTCCATCTATCTAGTTGAATATCCTCAAGGAGGTTGGGTTAGCCGTAGTTTCTTCATCCTGCATTCCGGCAAAGGCTACTATCTCTTCAAATATCCACCTTTCAACTATCATCGAAATAAGATCCCTTATTCTTAGCCTGAGACGCAGCAGTGTTGCCAGACTCATCCGAACTCTTTACGGGCAATTCCCCGTTCAAGTTGACGGCTCTGCATCATCGACTCTACTACTTGGCTTGCTGCCACTCAGCGCTGCGCCATCTGCTGATGTCGAAACAGGAGCTTTCGGAGTTGTACTGGGTGTCGATGGCTCTTCGGTGTTCGACGGTCCGCCGGAGGTAGGCGGATTCGTGGCTGCTAGGTGAAGACCGCTGACAGAAGCAAACCCAGCCGCATTCCAAGATTTCTCAGGACTGTCTTCCAAGCCATCCTGGCCCCCACTGTGGTTGTGTTCCCCTCTCCTCGTTTCTTTTAGCTGATTCTGAGTCAATACCAACCGCTTCTGCCGAAGCCGGCTGACCTCCACGAAGATTAAGTGTGCAGTACACGACAAGATGATCCCTACAGCGTGGGTCAGACATCAGATCCAGTGCATTAGAGACATCTTCGTCTGAACTGAGATGTGTGTCAGGCAAATCCAACTCGTGCCATCTGGCAAGGCAAGAAAAAGCTGCGCCATCGTCAAGTGATGAGAACCTGATGGATCTTCGTGAACACATCCGCTTCAGAAGCTCCATAAGTTTTGGATAGAGCTTCTGCGCGTCGTCAGAACAGGCGTCCGAATGGTCCCTAAGGTCTCGAAGTCTCGAAAACCTGGGTCGATTTGGCGGCGGCAACCTCTAGGTGCACGAGGATTGCTCGTTAACAGGCTGGTCAACGATTCCTGAGGAATCGATTCCTTAGTAATCAATACTAGGATTGGAATCGAATCGGAATCGATCGATTACCTATCGATTATTTAGTATAGAACACTAATTTTCTAACCCCGCTCTCTCTTCTCCTTCTGATCTTTATATATACAACTTATATAGTTATGGATTTTGATATAAAATTATCCTTTTCGACTTTTTTAGTCACTTCTTTAATAACCTAAGACTTAGTTTATACAAAAGCATTTAAAAAATTAGTATAAACTAGAAAAGATATTAATCCTATATAGTAATATAGTTGTATAGCAAACGATAGAGAGAACACAAAGTATTCTTACTATATATACTATACAGAGGACCTAATCTTTTATATAAATATTAGTACAAATATACAAAAATACCTTGCAAAACAATACAAGATTTACCCTCTAATTGTACGAAGTCGAGTCAAATTAAAAGCAACTACCTAATTATAACGATTATACCTTAATACGAAAAGAGATAGTAATAATATAGATAAGTTTAATACTTTAATTTTTCAAGAATATCTTAATTAAAAGGTAATTGATAAAGCTTTAGTTTTATTAGTCGTTATATAAAACCTTCCTTTTCGAGCTATCGAATAGCCGGAATTATATACCCTTTATCGAGCAATGAACCTTAAATCGTCCGGTTCTATTATAATAGTATACTCTTTATTAGCAAGGAAGATCAGCTCTTTTTAGTAGACTTATTAAGATACTATACAAAAGAAGCTTTAGTTTGTAATATCGAGTATTTATCTCTTACTTAATATTTAAATGTCTTTAAATTAATATTTACTTCTTAGTATATATACTTATTTTATCGCTTATATATAAGAGTATTTTAAAGCTCTTCTTACTCTTCTAATAGTAGTAAATTACATAAGAGAGGAGTAATTTAATACTCTCTTGCTAGTTCTTATAAATTATAGTATTATATAAAAGATTAGAGTAGTTATAGGTAATAATTCTAGTACAAACAATACTCTTTATTATACTATTAAGGACTATCTATAGGAATATAAAGCAATTGAATAGAATGCGAAATATTAATGAATTCGTTATACAAGCTATATTATTAATCTATTTGTTTAAGCCTTCTTGTTTTAATCTTTAATTAAAATAAACTAACTTAAGGTATATAATTACAAAAAAGAATAAGAAGAACTCGGAGATATAGAAGATTAACGACGCGTTTTTTGACTATTAGGGCTACTTAGTAAGCTTTATAATATCGTTGTCTATATTTGTAGTTCTACTAGTTGTATAAAAGAGTTTATAGTAATAGCAGGTCGAATGATTCTACTTAATAACCGAATGAGATAGAATAGCTAGTATCTATTACTAGTTATTACTATTAATAAGGAAGTACCCCTTGATATATATACTGTAGAAGGAACGAAATGCGAGTATGAGCGCGTCCCGATTACGCTGTGTATCGCACGTGCTCTTAGTGAGGGATAAAATAAAAACAATATAAAACGAAGGTTATATGCTTAAACGCACTGCAAAAATACATCAGAAAACAAGTTGTACGATTGTGATATATATATAAGTGTCTATG